>CM077665.1:495584530-495737030 GCA_039707655.1 Elymus sibiricus
TTCTAGTGTAAAATTATTTCTACGAGGTCATAGAGCTAGTTCATTTCTAGTGTAATAGTTTTGAACCAAGTTATATAGCTAGTTCAACTCTAGTGTAAAATTATTTGAACTTGGTTATATAGAAAGCTCAACTCTAGTGTAAAATTATTTGAACAAGGTAGTAAAGCTAGTTCAACTCTAGTGTAAAATTATTTAAACTAGGTTATAGAGCTAGTTCAAATCTAGTGTAAAATTATTTGAACTAGGTTATAGAGCCAGTTCAACTATAGTGTAAAATTATTTGTACTATATTATAAAGCAAGTTCAATTCTTGTGTAAAATTATTTGTACTAGGTCATAGAGCTAGTTCATTTTTAGTGTAATTATTTTGAACTAGGTTATGGAGCTAGTTCAACTCGAGGGTAAAATTATTTGAACTAGATTATAGAGCTAGTTCAACTCAAGTGTAAAATTATTTGAACTAGTTTATAGTGCTAGTTCAACTTTACTATAAAATAATTTGTACTAGGTTATATAGCTAGTTCAACTCTAGTGTAAAATTATTTGTACTAGGTCATAGATCTAGTTCAACTCTAGTGTAAAATTATTTGAATTAGGTAGTAGTGCTAGTTCAACTCTAGTGTAAAATTATTTAAACTAGGTTGTAGAGCTAGTTCAAATCTAGTGTAAAATTACTTGAACTTGGTTATATAGGTAGTTCAACTCTAGTGTAAAATGATTTGAACTAGGTTTTAGATCTAGTTGAACTCTAGTGTGAAATTATTTGAACTAGGTTATAGAGCTAGTTCAATTCTATTGTAAAGTTATTTGTACTAGGTCATAGAGCTAGTTAATTTCTATTGTAAAATTGTTTGTACTAGGTATTAGAGCTAGTTCAAGTCTAGTGTAAAATTATTCAAACTAGGTTATAGAGCTAGTTCAACTCTAGTTTAAATTATTTGAACTAGGTTATAGAGCTAGTTCAATTCTATTGTAAAATTATTTGTACTAGGTCATAGAGCTAGTTCATTTCTATTGTAAAATTAATTGTACTAGGTATTTGAGCGAGTTCAACACTAGTGTAGAATTAGTTAAAATAGGTAGTAGAGCTAGTTCAACTCCAGTGTAAAATTATTTGAACTTGGTTATAGAGCTAGTTCTGCTCTAGTGTAAAATTATTTGAACTAGGTATTAGAGCTAGTTCAACTCTAGTGTAAAATTGTTTGAACTAGGTTATTGAGCTACTTCAATTCTAGTCTAAAATTATTTGTACTAGGTTATATAGCTAGATCAACTCAAGTGTAAAATTATTTGAACTAGGTAGTAGAGCAAGTTCAACTCTAGTGTAAAATTATTTAAACTAGATTATAGAGCTATTTCAAATCTTGTGTAAAATTATTTGAACTAGGTTAGAGAGCTAGTTCAACTCTGGTGTAAAATTATTTGTACTAGGTTATAGAGCTAGGTTAATTCTAGTGTAAAATTGTTTGTACTAGCTCATAGAGCTTGTTCATTTCTAGTGTAATTTTTTTGAACTAGGTTATAGAGCGAGTTCAACTGTAGTGTAAAATTATTTGAACTAGCTTATAGAGCTAGTTCAACTCTATTGTAATTTTTTTTGAACTAGGTATTAGATCTAGTTCAACTCTAGTGTAAAATTATTTGAACTAGGTTATAGTGCTAGTTGAAATCTAGTGTAAAATTATATGAACTAGGTTATAGAGCTAGTTCAACTCCAGTGTAAAATTATTTGAACAAGGTATTAGAGCTAGTACAACTCTAGTGTAAAATTATTTAAACTAGGTTATAGAGCTAGTTCAAATCTAGTGTAAAATTATTTGAACTAGATTATAGAGCTAGATCAACTCTACTGTAAAATTATTTGAACCAGGTAGTAGAGCTAGTTCAACTCTGGTGTAAAATTATTTGAACTGGTTTATAGAGCTAGTTCAATTCTAGTGTAAAATTATTTGTACTAGGTTATAGAGCTAGTCCAATTCAGGTGTAAAATTATTTGTACTAGGTCAAAGAGCTAGTTCATTTCAAGTGTAATATTTTTGAACTAGGTTATAAAGCTAGTTCAACTCTAGTGTCAAATTATTTGAACTAGGTTATAGATCTAGTTGAACTTTAGTGTAAAATTATTTGTACTAGGTAATAGAGCTAGTTCAACTCTAGTGTAAAATTATTTGAACTTAGGTTATAGAGCAAGTACGACTCTAGTGTAAAATTATTTGAACCTGGTAGCAAAGCTAGTTCAACTCTGTTGTAAAATTATTTGGACTGGTTTATAGAGCTAGTCCAACTCTACTGTAAAATTATTTGTAATAGGTTATAGAGCTAGTTAAATTCTAGTGTAAAATTATTTCTACGAGGTCATAGAGCTAGTTCATTTCTAGTGTAATATTTTTGAACCAAGTAATATAGCTAGTTCATCTCTAGTGTAAAATTATTTGAACTTGGTTATATAGCAAGCTCAACTCTAGTGTAAAATTATTTGAAGAAGGTAGTAAAGCTAGTTCAACTCTAGTGTAAAATTATTTAAACTAGGTTATAGAGCTAGTTCAAATCTAGTGTAAAATTATTTGAACTAGGTTATAGAGCCAGTTCAACTCTAGTGTAAAATTATTTGTACTAGATTATAAAGCAAGTTCAATTCTTGTGTAAAATTATTTGTACTAGGTCATAGAGCTAGTTCATTTTTAGTATAATTATTTTGAACTAGGTTATGGAGCTAGTTCAACTCTAGGGTAAAATTATTTGAACTATATAATAGAGCTAGTTCAACTCAAGTGTAAAATTATTTGAACTAGTTTATATAGCTAGTTCAACTTTACAGTAAAATAATTTGTACTAGGTTATATAGGTAGTTCAACTCTAGTGTAAAATTATTTGTACTAGGTCATAGAGCTAGTTCAACTCTAGTGTAAAATTATTTGAACTAGGTAGTACTGCTAGTTCAACTCTAGTGTAAAATTATTTAAACTTGGTTGTAGAGCTAGTTCAAATCTAGTGTAAAATTATTTGAACTTGGTTATATAGCCAGTTCAACTCTAGTGTAAAATTATTTGAACTAGGTTATAGAGCTAGTTCAACTCTAGTGTAAAATTATTTGTACTAGGTTATAGAGCTAGTTCAATTCTATTGTTAAATTATTTGTACTAGGTCATAGAACTAGTTCATTTCTATTGTAAAATTAATTATACTAGGTATTAGAGAAGTTCAAATCTAGTGTAAAATTATTTGAACTAGGTTATACAGCTGGTTCAGCTCTAGTGTAAAATTATTTGAACTAGGTATTTGAGCTAGTTCAACACTAGTGTAGAATTAGTTAAAATAGGTAGTAGAGCTAGTTCAACTCCAGTGTAAAATTATTTGAACTAGGTTATAGAGCTAGTTCTGCTCTAGTGTAAAATTATTTAAACTAGGTATTAGAGCTAGTTCAACTCTAGTGTAAAATTATTGGTACTAGTTTATAGAGCTAGTTCAATTCTAGTGTAAAATTATTTGTGCTAGGTCATAGAGCTAGTTCATTTCCAGTGTAATTTTTTGGAACTAGATTATAGAGCTAGTTCAACTCTAGTGTAAAATTATTTGAACTAGTTTATAGAGCTAGTTCTGCTCTAGTATAAAATTATTTGAACTAGGTATTAGAGCTAGTTCAACACTAGTGTAAAATTATTTAAAATAGGTAGTAGAGCTAGTACAACCCTAGTGTGAAATTATTTGAACTAGGTTATAGAGCTAGTTCAACTCTAGTGTAAAATTATTTGTACTAGGTTGTAGAGCTAGTTTAACTCTAGTGTAAAATTATTTGTACTAGATTGTAGAGCTAGTTCAATTCTACTGTAAAATTATTTGTACTAGGTCATAGAGCTATTTCATTTCTAGTGTATTTTTTGAACTAGGTTATAGAGCTAGTTCAACTGTAGTGTAAAATTATTTGAACTAGCTTATAGAGCTAGTTCAACTCTAGTGTAAAATTATTTGAACTAGGTATTAGAGCTAGTTCAACTCTAGTGTAAAATTATTTGAACTAGGTTATAGTGCTATTTTAAATCTAGTGTAAAATTATTTGAACTAGGTTATAGAGCTAGTTCAACTCCAGTGTAAAATTATTTGAACAAGGTATTAGAGTTAGTTCAACTCTAGTGTAAAATTATTTAAACGAGTTTGTAGAGCTAGTTCAAATCTAGTGTAAAATTATTTGAACTAGGTTATAGAGCTAGTTCAACTCTACTATAAAATTATTTGAACCAGGTAGTAGAGCTAGTTCAACTCTAGTGTAAAATTATTTAAACTAGGTTATAGAGCTAGTTCAAATCTAGTGTAAAATTATTTGAACTAGGTTATAGAGCCAGTTCAACTCTAGTGTAAAATTATTTGTACTAGATTATAAAGCAAGTTCAATTCTTGTGTAAAATTATTTGTACTAGGTCATAGAGCTAGTTCATTTTTAGTATAATTATTTTGAACTAGGTTATGGAGCTAGTTCAACTCTAGGGTAAAATTATTTGAACTATATAATAGAGCTAGTTCAACTCAAGTGTAAAATTATTTGAACTAGTTTATATAGCTAGTTCAACTTTACAGTAAAATAATTTGTACTAGGTTATATAGGTAGTTCAACTCTAGTGTAAAATTATTTGTACTAGGTCATAGAGCTAGTTCAACTCTAGTGTAAAATTATTTGAACTAGGTAGTACTGCTAGTTCAACTCTAGTGTAAAATTATTTAAACTTGGTTGTAGAGCTAGTTCAAATCTAGTGTAAAATTATTTGAACTTGGTTATATAGCCAGTTCAACTCTAGTGTAAAATTATTTGAACTAGGTTATAGAGCTAGTTCAACTCTAGTGTAAAATTATTTGTACTAGGTTATAGAGCTAGTTCAATTCTATTGTTAAATTATTTGTACTAGGTCATAGAACTAGTTCATTTCTATTGTAAAATTAATTATACTAGGTATTAGAGAAGTTCAAATCTAGTGTAAAATTATTTGAACTAGGTTATACAGCTGGTTCAGCTCTAGTGTAAAATTATTTGAACTAGGTATTTGAGCTAGTTCAACACTAGTGTAGAATTAGTTAAAATAGGTAGTAGAGCTAGTTCAACTCCAGTGTAAAATTATTTGAACTAGGTTATAGAGTTAGTTCTGCTCTAGTGTAAAATTATTTAAACTAGGTATTAGAGCTAGTTCAACTCTAGTGTAAAATTATTGGTACTAGTTTATAGAGCTAGTTCAATTCTAGTGTAAAATTATTTGTGCTAGGTCATAGAGCTAGTTCATTTCCAGTGTAATTTTTTGGAACTAGATTATAGAGCTAGTTCAACTCTAGTGTAAAATTATTTGAACTAGTTTATAGAGCTAGTTCTGCTCTAGTATAAAATTATTTGAACTAGGTATTAGAGCTAGTTCAACACTAGTGTAAAATTATTTAAAATAGGTAGTAGAGCTAGTACAACCCTAGTGTGAAATTATTTGAACTAGGTTATAGAGCTAGTTCAACTCTAGTGTAAAATTATTTGTACTAGGTTGTAGAGCTAGTTTAACTCTAGTGTAAAATTATTTGTACTAGATTGTAGAGCTAGTTCAATTCTACTGTAAAATTATTTGTACTAGGTCATAGAGCTATTTCATTTCTAGTGTATTTTTTGAACTAGGTTATAGAGCTAGTTCAACTGTAGTGTAAAATTATTTGAACTAGCTTATAGAGCTAGTTCAACTCTAGTGTAAAATTATTTGAACTAGGTATTAGAGCTAGTTCAACTCTAGTGTAAAATTATTTGAACTAGGTTATAGTGCTATTTTAAATCTAGTGTAAAATTATTTGAACTAGGTTATAGAGCTAGTTCAACTCCAGTGTAAAATTATTTGAACAAGGTATTAGAGTTAGTTCAACTCTAGTGTAAAATTATTTAAACGAGTTTGTAGAGCTAGTTCAAATCTAGTGTAAAATTATTTGAACTAGGTTATAGAGCTAGTTCAACTCTACTATAAAATTATTTGAACCAGGTAGTAGAGCTAGTTCAACTCTAGTGTAAAATTATTTGAACAGGTTTATAGAGCTAGTTCAATTCTAGTGTAAAATTATTTGAACTAGGTTATAGAGCTAGTTCAACTCTGGTGTAAAATTATTTGTACGTGGTCATAGAGCTAGTTCATTTCTAGTGTAAAATTATTTGTACTTGGTCATAGAGCTAGTTCGTTTCTAGTGTAATATTTTTGAACTAGGTTATAAAACTAGTTCAACTCTAGTGTTAAATTATTTGAACTTGTTATTTGAGCTAGTTCAACACTAGTGTAGAATTATTTAAAATAGGTAGTAGAGCTAGTTCAACCCTAGTGTGAAATTATTTGAACTAGGTTATAGAGCTAGTTCAACCCTAGGGTGAAATTATTTGAACTAGGTTATAGAACTAGTTCAACTCAAGTGTAAAATTATTTGTACTAGGTAATAGAGCTAGTTCTGCTCTAGTGTAAAATTATTTGAACTAGGTATTAGAGCTAGTTCAACAATAGTGTAATTTTTTTAAAATAGGTAGTAGAGCTAGTTCAACGCTAGTGTGAAATTATTTGAACTAGGTTATAGAGCAAGTTCAACCCTAGTGTGAAATTATTTGAACTAGGTTATAGAGCTAGTTCAACCCTAGTGTGAAATTATTTGAACTAGGTTATAGAACTAGTTCAACTCTAGTGTAAAATTATTTGTACTAGGTCATAGAGCTAATTCATTTCTAGTGTAATATTCTTGAACTAGGTTATAGAGCTAGTTCAACTCTACTGTAAAATTATTTATACTAGGTTATAGAGCTAGTTCAACTCCAGTGTAAAATTATTTGAACAAGGTATTAGAGTTAGTTCAACTCTAGTGTAAAATTATTTAAACTAGTTTTCAGAGCTAGTTCAAATCTAGTGTAAAATTATTTGAACTAGGTTATAGAGCTAGTTCAACTCTACTGTAAAATTATTTGAACCAGGTAGTAGAGCTAGTTCAACTCTAGTGTAAAATTATTTGAACTGGTTTATAGAGCTAGTTCAATTCTAGTGTAAAATTATTTGAACTAGGTTATAGAGCCAGTTCAACTCTGGTGTAAAATTATTTGTACTAGGTTATAGAGCTAGTTCATTAATAGTGTAAAATTATTTGTACTTGGTCATAGAGCTAGTTCGTTTCTAGTGTAATATTTTTGAACTAGGTTATAAAGCTAGTTCAACTCTAGTGTTAAATTATTTGAACTAGGTTATAGATCTAGTTGAACTCTAGTGTGAAATTATTTGAAATAGGTAGCAGAGCTAGTTCAACTCTAGTGCAAAATTATTTGTACTAGGTCATAGAGCTAGTTCAACTCTAGTGTAAAATTATTTGTACTAGTTTATAGAGCTAGTTCAACTCTACTGTAAAATAATTTGTACTAGGTAATATAGCTAGTTCAACTCTAGTTTAAAATTATTTGTATTAGTTCAAAGAGCTAATTCAACTCTAGTGTAAAATTATTTGAACTAGGTAGTAGTGCTCGTTCAACTCTAGTGTAAAATTATTTAAACTAGGTTATAGAGCTAGTTCAAATGGAGTGTAAAATTATTTGAACTAGGTTATAGATTCAGTTCAACTCTAGTGTAAAATTATTTGAACTAGGTTATAGAGCCAGTTCAACTCTAGTGTAAAATTATTTGAACTAGGTTATAGAGCTAGTTCAATTGTATTGTAAAATTATTTGTACTAGGTCATAGAGCTAGTTCATTTCTAGTGTAATTATTTTGAACTAGGTTATAGAGCTAGTTCAACTCTAGTGTAAGATTATTTGAACTATATTATAGGACTAGTTCAACTCTAGTGTAAAATTATTTGAACTAGGTATTAAAGCTAGTTCAACTCTAGTGTAAAATTATTTGAACTAGGTTATACAGCTAGTTCAGCTCTAGTGTAAAATTATTTGAACTAGTTATTTGAGCTAGTTCAACACTAGTGTAGAATTATTTAAAATAGGTAGTAGAGCTAGTTCAACTCTAGTGTAAAATTATTTGAACTATGTTATAGAGCTAGTTCTGCTCTATTGTAAAATTATTTGAACTAGGTTTTAGAGCTAGTTAAACACTAGTGTAAAATTATTTGAACTTGGTTATAGAGCTCGTTCTGCTCTAGTGTAAAATTATTTGAACTAGGTATTAGAGCTAGTTGAACACTAGTGTAAACTCTTTTAAAATAGGAAGTAGAGCTAGTTCAACTCTAGTGTAAAATTATTTGAACTAAGTAGCAGAGCTAGTTCAACTCTAGTGTAAAATTATTTGTACTAGGTCATATAGCTAGTTCAACTCTAGTGTAAAATTATTTGTATAAGGTCATAGAGCTAGTTCAACCCTAGTGTGAAATTATTTGAACTAGGTTATAGAGCTAGTTCAACCCTAGGGTGAAATTATTTGAACTAGGTTATAGAACTAGTTCAACTCTAGTGTAAAATTATTTCTACTAGGTAATAGAGCTAGTTCTGCTCTAGTGTAAAATTATTTGAACTAGGTATTAGAGCTAGTTCAACAATGGTGTAATTTTTTTTAAATAGGTAGTAGAGCTAGTTCAATTCTACTATAAAATTATTTGTACTAGGTTGTAGAACTAGTTCAATTCTACTGTAAAATTATTTGTACTAGGTCATAGAGCTAGTTCATTTCTAGTGTAATATTCTTGAACTAGGTTATAGAGCTAGTTCAACTCTACTGTAAAATTATTTATACTAGGTTATATAGCTAGTTCAACTCTAGTGTAAAATTATTGGTACTAGGTTATATAGCTAGTTCAACTCTATTGTAAAATTCATGGAACTAGGTAGTAGAGCTAGTTCAACTCGAGTGTAAAACTATTTAAACTAGGTTATAGAGCGAGTTCAAATCTAGTGTAAAATTATTTGAACAAGTTTATAGAGCCAGTTCAACTCCAGTGTAAAATTATTTGTACTTGTTATAGAGCTAGTTCAATTCTAGTGTAAAATTATTTGTACAAGGTTATAGAGCTAGTTCATTTCTAGTGTAATTATTTTGTACTAGGTTATAGAGCTAGTTCAAATCTAGTGGAAAATTATTTGAAATAGATTATAGAGCTAGATCAACTCTAGTGTAAAATTATTTGAACGAGGTATTAGAGCAAGTTCAACTCTACTGTAAAATTATTTGAACTAGGTTATTGCGCTAGTTCAACTCTAGTGTAAAATTATTTGTACTAGGTTATATAGCTAGATCAACTCAAGTGTAAAATTATTTGAACTAGTTAGTAGAGCTAGTTCAACACTAGTGTAAAATTATTTAAAATAGGTTGTAGAGCTAGTTCAATCCTAGTCTAAAATTATTTGAACTAGGTTATAGAGCTAGTTCAGGTCTAGTGTATTTAAAATTGGTAGTAGACCTTGTTCAACTCCAGTGTAAAATTAGATGAACTAGGTTATAGAGCTAGTTCAACTCTAGTGTAAAATTATTTAAACTAGGTTATAGAGCTAGTTCAAATCTAGTGTAAAATTATTTGAACTAGATTACAGGGCTAGTTCAACTCTAGTGTATAATTATTTGAACCATGTAGTAGAGCTAGTTCAACTCTGGTGTAAAATTAATTGAACTGGTTTATAAATCTAGTACAATTCTAGTGTAAAATTATTTGTACTAGGTTATAGAGCTAGTTCAATTATAGTGTAAAATTATTTGTACTAGGTCATAGAGCTAGTTCATTTCTAGTGTAATATTTTTGAACTAGATTATAGAGCTAGTTCAACTCTAGTGTTAAATTATTTGAACTAGGTTATAGATCTAGTTGAACTCTAGTGTAAAATTATTTGAACTAGCTAGAAGATCTAGTTCAACTCTATAGTAAGATTATTTAAACTAGTTGTAGAGCTAGGTCAACTCTAGTGTAAACTAATTTGAACTAGGTTATAGAGCTAGGTCAAATCTAGTGTAAAATTATTTGTACTAGGTTATAGAGCTAGTTTAACTCTAGTATAAAATTATTTGCACTAGGTTATAGAGCTAGTTCAATTCTAATGTAAAATTTATTTATACTAGGCCATAGAGCTAGTTCATTTCTAGTGTAATATTTTTGGACTAGGTTATGGAGCTAGTTTAACTATACTGTAAAATTATTTGTACTAGGTTATATAACTAGTTCAACTCTAGTGTAAAATTATTTCAACAAGGTAGTAGAGCTAGTTCAACTCTAGTGTAAACTTATTAAAACTAGCTTATAGAGCTAGTTCAAATCTAGTGTAAAATTATTTGAACTAGGGTATAGATGCAGTTCAACTCTAGTGTAAAATTATTTGTACTAGATTATAGAGCTAGTACAATTCTAGTGTAAAGTTATTTGTACTAGGTCATAGAGCTAGTTCATTTTTAGTGTAATTATTTTGAACTAGATTATAGTGCTAGTTCAACTCTAGTGTCAAATTATTTGAACAAGATTATAGAGCTAGTTCAACTCTAGTGTAAAATTAGTTGAACTAGGTTATAGATCAAGTTCAACTCTACTGTAAAATTATTTGAACTTGGTTATATAGGTAGCTCAACTCTACAATAAAATTATTCGAACTAGGCACTAGAGCTAGTTCAACTCCAGTGTAAAATTATTTGAACTAGGTTATAGAGCTAGTTCAACTCAAGTTAAAAATTATTAAAAATAGGTTACAGAGCTAGGTCATTTCTAGTGCAATTTTTTAAACTAGGTTATAGAGCTAGTTCAACTCTAGTTAAAAATTATTTGAACAAGGTTATAGAGCTAGGTCAACTCTATTGTAAAATTATTTGAACTAGGTTACAGAGCTAGGTCAACTCTATTGTAAAATTATTTGTACCAGGTCATAGAGCTAGTTTAACTCTATTGTAAAATTAGTTGTACTAGGTTATAGACCTAATTTAATGCTATTGTAAAAATTATTTGTAATAGGTCATAGAGCTAGTTCATTTCTAGTGTAATATTTTTGCACTAGGTTATAGAGCTAGTTTAACTCTACTGTAAAATTATTTGTACTAGGTGATATAACTAGTTCAACTCTAGTGTAAAATTATTTGAACAAGGTAGTAAAGCTTGTTCAACTCTAGTGTAAAATTATTTAAACTAGGTTATAGAGAAAGGTCAAATCTAGTGTAAAATTATTTGAACTAGGTTATAGAGCCAGTACAACTCTAGTGTAAAATTATTTGTACTAGATTATAGAGCTAGTTCAATTCTAGTGTAAAATTTATTTGTACAGGGTTATAGAGCTAGTACATTTTTAGTCCAATTATTTTGAACTAGGTTATAGAGCTAGTTCAACTCTAGTGTAAAATTATTTGAACTAGATTATATAGCTAGTTCAACTCTAGTGTAAAATTATTTGAACTAGGTTATAGAGCTAGTTCAACTGTACTGTAAAATTATTTCTACTAGGTTATATAGGTAGTTCAACTCTAGTGTAAAATTATTTGTACTAGGTTATATAGCTAGTTCAACTCTAGTTTAAAATTATTTGAACTAGGTTATAGAGCTAGTTCAACCCTAGTGTGAAATTATTTGAACTAGGTTATAGAGTTAGTTCAACCCTAGTGTGAAATTATTTGAACTAGGTTATAGACCTAGTTCAACTCTAGTGTGCAATTATTTGTACTAGGTTATAGAGCTAGTTTAACTCTAGTGTAAAATTATTTGTACTAGGTTGTAGAACTAGTGCAATTCTACTGTAAATTTTTTTGTACTAGGTCATAGAGCTAGTTCATTTCTAGTGTAATATTCTTGAACTAGGTTATAGAGCTAGTTCAACTCTACTGTAAAATTATTTATACTAGGTTATAGAGCTAGTTCAACTCCAGTGTAAAATTATTTGAACAAGGTATTAGAGTTAGTTCAACTCTAGTGTAAAATTATTTAAACTAGTTTTCATAGCTAGTTCAAATCTAGTGTAAAATTATTTGAACTAGGTTATAGAGCTAGTTCAACTCTACTGTAAAATTATTTGAACCAGCTAGTAGAGCTAGTTCAACTCTAGTGTAAAATTATTTGAACTGGTTTATAGAGCTAGTTCAATTCTAGTGTAAAATTATTTGAACTAGGTTATAGAGCCAGTTCAACTCTGGTGTAAAATTATTTGTACTAGGTTATAGAGCTAGTTCATTTCTAGTGTAAAGTTATTTGTACTTTGTCATAGAGCTAGTTCGTTTCTAGTGTAATATTTTTGAGCTAGGTTATAAAGCTAGTTCAACTCTAGTGTTAAATTATTTGAACTAGGTTATAGATCTAGTTGAACTCTAGTGTGAAATTATTTGAAATAGGTAGCAGAGCTAGTTCAACTCTAGTGTAAAATTATTTGTACTAGGTCATAGAGCTAGTTCAACTCTAGTGTAAAATTATTTGAACTAGTTTATAGAGCTAGTTCAACTCTACTGTAAAATAATTTGTACTAGGTAATATAGCTAGTTCAACTCTGGTGTAAAATTATTTGTATTAGTTCAAAGAGCTAATTCAACTCTAGTGTAAAATTATTTGAACTAGGTAGTAGTGCTCGTTCAACTCTAGTGTAAAATTATTTAAACTAGGTTATAGAGCTAGTTCAAATGGAGTGTAAAATTATTTGAACTAGGTTATAGATTCAGTTCAACTCTAGTGTAAAATTATTTGAACTAGGTTATAGAGCCAGTTCAACTCTAGTGTAAAATTATTTGAACTAGGTTATAGAGCTAGTTCAATTGTATTGTAAAATTATTTGTACTAGGTCAAAGAGCTAGTTCATTTCTAGTGTAATTATTTTGAACTAGGTTATAGAGCTAGTTCAACTCTAGTGTAAGATTATTTGAACTATATTATAGGGCTAGTTCAACTCTAGTGTAAAATTATTTGAACTAGGTATTAAAGCTAGTTCAACTCTAGTGTAAAATTATTTGAACTAGTTATTTGAGCTAGTTCAACACTAGTGTAGAATTATTTAAAATAGGTAGTAGAGCTAGTTCAACTCTAGTGTAAAATTATTTGAACTATGTTATAGAGCTAGTTCTGCTCTATTGTAAAATTATTTGAACTAGGTATTAGAGCTAGTTAAACACTAGTGTAAAATTATTTGAACTTGGTTATAGAGCTCGTTTTACTCTAGTGTAAAATTATTTGAACTAGGTATTAGAGCTAGTTCAACACTAGTGTAAATTGTTTTAAAATAGGAAGTAGAGCTAGTTCAACTCTAGTGTAAAATTATTTCAACTAAGTAGCAGAGCTAGTTCAACTCTAGTGTGAAATTATTTGTACTAGGTCATATAGCTAGTTCAACTCTAGTGTAAAATTATTTGTATTAGGTCATAGAGCTAGTTCAACCCTAGTGTGAAACTATTTGAACTAGGTTATAGAGCTAGTTCAACCCTAGGGTGAAATTATTTGAACTAGGTTATAGAACTAGTTCAACTCTAGTGTAAAATTATTTCTACTAGGTAATAGAGCTAGTTCTGCTCTAGGGTAAAATTATTTGAACTAGGTATTAGAGCAAGTTAAATAATAGTGTAATTTTTTTAAAATAGGTAGTAGAGCTAGTTCAATTCTACTGTAAAATTATTTGTACTAGGTTGTAGAACTAGTTCAATTCTACTGTAAAATTATTTGTACTAGGTCATTGAGCTAGTTCATTTCTAGTGTAATATTCTTGAACTAGGTTATAGAGCTAGTTCAACTCTACTGTAAAATTATTTATACTAGGTTATATAGCTAGTTCAACTCTAGTGTAAAATTATTTGAACTAGTTTATAGAGCTAGTTCAACTCTACTGTAAAATAATTTGTACTAGGTAATATAGCTAGTTCAACTCTGGTGTAAAATTATTTGTATTAGTTCAAAGAGCTAATTCAACTCTAGTGTAAAATTATTTGAACTAGGTAGTAGTGCTCGTTCAACTCTAGTGTAAAATTATTTAAACTAGGTTATAGAGCTAGTTCAAATGGAGTGTAAAATTATTTGAACTAGGTTATAGATTCAGTTCAACTCTAGTGTAAAATTATTTGAACTAGGTTATAGAGCCAGTTCAACTCTAGTGTAAAATTATTTGAACTAGGTTATAGAGCTAGTTCAATTGTATTGTAAAATTATTTGTACTAGGTCAAAGAGCTAGTTCATTTCTAGTGTAATTATTTTGAACTAGGTTATAGAGCTAGTTCAACTCTAGTGTAAGATTATTTGAACTATATTATAGGGCTAGTTCAACTCTAGTGTAAAATTATTTGAACTAGGTATTAAAGCTAGTTCAACTCTAGTGTAAAATTATTTGAACTAGTTATTTGAGCTAGTTCAACACTAGTGTAGAATTATTTAAAATAGGTAGTAGAGCTAGTTCAACTCTAGTGTAAAATTATTTGAACTATGTTATAGAGCTAGTTCTGCTCTATTGTAAAATTATTTGAACTAGGTATTAGAGCTAGTTAAACACTAGTGTAAAATTATTTGAACTTGGTTATAGAGCTCGTTTTACTCTAGTGTAAAATTATTTGAACTAGGTATTAGAGCTAGTTCAACACTAGTGTAAATTGTTTTAAAATAGGAAGTAGAGCTAGTTCAACTCTAGTGTAAAATTATTTCAACTAAGTAGCAGAGCTAGTTCAACTCTAGTGTGAAATTATTTGTACTAGGTCATATAGCTAGTTCAACTCTAGTGTAAAATTATTTGTATTAGGTCATAGAGCTAGTTCAACCCTAGTGTGAAACTATTTGAACTAGGTTATAGAGCTAGTTCAACCCTAGGGTGAAATTATTTGAACTAGGTTATAGAACTAGTTCAACTCTAGTGTAAAATTATTTCTACTAGGTAATAGAGCTAGTTCTGCTCTAGGGTAAAATTATTTGAACTAGGTATTAGAGCAAGTTAAATAATAGTGTAATTTTTTTAAAATAGGTAGTAGAGCTAGTTCAATTCTACTGTAAAATTATTTGTACTAGGTTGTAGAACTAGTTCAATTCTACTGTAAAATTATTTGTACTAGGTCATTGAGCTAGTTCATTTCTAGTGTAATATTCTTGAACTAGGTTATAGAGCTAGTTCAACTCTACTGTAAAATTATTTATACTAGGTTATATAGCTAGTTCAACTCTAGTGTAAAATTATTGGTACTAGGTTATATAGCTAGTTCAACTCTATTGTAAAATTCATGGAACTAGGTAGTAGAGCTAGTTCAACTGGAGTGTAAAACTATTTAAACTAGGTTATAGAGCGAGTTCAAATCTAGTGTAAAATTATTTGAACAAGTTTATAGAGCCAGTTCAACTCCAGTGTAAAATTATTTGTACTTGTTATAGAGCTAGTTCAATTCTAGTGTAAAATTACTTGTACAATGTTATTGAGCTAGTTCATTTCTAGTGTAATTATTTTGTACTAGGTTATAGAGCTAGTTCAAATCTAGTGGAAAATTATTTGAAATAGATTATAGAGCTAGTTCAACTCTAGTGTCAAATTATTTGAACAAGATTATAGAGCTAGTTCAACTCTAGTGTAAAATTATTTGAACTAGGTTATAGATCAAGTTCAACTCTACTGTAAAATTATTTGAACTTGGTTATATAGGTAGCTCAACTCTACAATAAAATTATTCGAACTAGGTACTAGAGCTAGTTCAACTCCAGTGTAAAATTATTTGAACTAGGTTATAGAGCTAGTTCAACTCAAGTTAAAAATTATTAAAAATAGGTTACAGAGCTAGGTCATTTCTAGTGCAATTTTTTGAACTAGGTTATAGAGCTAGTTCAACTCTAGTTAAAAATTATTTGAACAAGGTTATAGAGCTAGGTCAACTCTATTGTAAAATTATTTGAACTAGGTTATAGAGCTAGGTCAACTCTTTTGTAAAATTATTTGTACTAGGTCATAGAGCTAGATTAACTCTATTGTAAAATTAGTTGTACTAAGTTATAGAGCTAATTTAATGCTAGTGTAAAAATTATTTGTAATAGGTCATAGAGCTAGTTCATTTCTAGTGTAATATTTTTGCACTAGGTTATAGAGCTAGTTTAACTCTACTATAAAATTATTTGTACTAGGTGATATAACTAGTTCAACTCTAGTGTAAAATTATTTGAACAAGGTAGTAAAGCTTGTTCAACTCTAGTGTAAAATTATTTAAACTAGGTTATAGAGCAAGGTCAAATCTAGTGTAAAATTATTTGAACTAGGTTATAGAGCCAGTACAACTCTAGTGTAAAATTATTTGTACTAGATTATAGAGCTAGTTCAATTCTAGTGTAAAATTATTTGTACAGGGTTATAGAGCTAGTACATTTTTAGTCCAATTATTTTGAACTAGGTTATAGAGCTAGTTCAACTCTAGTGAAAATTATTTGAACTAGATTATAGAGCTAGTTCAACTCTAGTGTAAAATCATTTGAACTAGGTTATAGAGCTAGTTCAACTGTACTGTAAAATTATTTGTACTAGGTTTTATAGGTAGTTCAACTCTAGTGTAAAATTATTTGTACTAGGTTATATAGCTAGTTCCACTCTAGTTTAAAATTATTTGAACTAGGTAGTAGAGCTAGTTCAACTCTAGTGTAAATTTATTTAAACTAGGTTATAGACCTAGTTCAAATCTAGTGTGAAATTATTTGAACTAGGTTATAGAGACAGTTCAACTCTAGTGTAAAATTATATGTACTAGTTATAGAGCTAGTACAATTCTAGTGTAAAATTATTTGTACTAGGTTATAGAACCAGTTCATTTGTAGTGTAATTATTTTGAACTAGGTTATAGAGCTAGTTCAAATCTAGTGTAAAATTATTTGAACTAGATTATAGGGCTAGTTCCACTCTAGTGTATAATTATTTGAACCAGGTAGTAGAGCTAGTTCAACTCTGGTGTAAAATTAATTGAACGGGTTTATAAATCTAGTACAATTCTAGTGTAAAATTATTTGTACTAGGTTATAGAGCTAGTTCAATTATAGTGTAAAATTATTTGTACTAGGTCATAGAGCTAGTTCATTTCTAGTGTAATATTTTTGAACTAGATTATAGAGCTAGTTCAACTCTAGTGTTAAATTATTTGAACTAGGTTATAGATCTAGTTGAACTCTAGTGTAAAATTATTTGAACTAGCTAGCAGAGCTAGTTCAACTCTAGTGTAAAATTATTTAAACTAGTTGTAGAGCTAGGTCAACTCTAGTGTAAACTAATTTGAACTAGGTTATAGAGCTAGGTCAAATCTAGTGTAAAATTATTTGTACTAGGTTATAGAGCTAGTTTAACTCTAGTATAAAATTATTTGCACTAGGTTATAGAGCTAGTTCAATTCTACTGTAAAATTTATTTATACTAGGCCATAGAACTAGTTCATTTCTAATGTAATATTTTTCCACTAGTTTATGGAGCTAGTTTAACTCTACTGTAAAATTATTTGTACTAGGTTATATAACTAGTTCAACTCTAGTGTAAAATTATTTGAACAAGGTAGTAGAGCTAGTTCAACTCTAGTGTAAAATTATTTAAACTAGGTTATAGAGCTAGTTCAAATCTAGTGTAAAATTATTTGAACTAGGTTATAGAGCCAGTACAACTCTAGTGTAAAATTATTTGTACTAGATTATAGAGCTAGTTCAATTCTAGTGTAAAATTATTTGTACAGGGTTATAGAGCTAGTACATTTTTAGTCCAATTATTTTGAACTAGGTTATAGAGCTAGTTCAACTCTAGTGTAAAATTATTTGAACTAGATTATAAAGCTAGTTCAACTCTAGTGTAAAATTATTTGAACTAGGTTATAGAGCTAGTTCAACTGTACTGTAAAATTATTTGTACTAGGTGATATAACTAGTTCAACTCTAGTGTAAAATTATTTGAACAAGGTAGTAAAGCTTGTTCAACTCTAGTGTAAAATTGTTTAAACTAGGTTATAGAGCAAGGTCAAATCTAGTGTAAAATTATTTGAACTAGGTTATAGAGCCAGTACAACTCTAGTGTAAAATTATTTGTACTAGATTATAGAGCTAGTTCAATTCTAGTGTAAAACTATTTGTACAGGGTTATAGAGCTAGTACATTTTTAGTCCAATTATTTTGAACTAGGTTATAGAGCTAGTTCAACTCTAGTGTAAAATTATTTGAACTAGATTATAAAGCTAGTTCAACTCTAGTGTAAAATTATTTGAACTAGGTTATAGAGCTAGTTCAACTATACTGTAAAATTATTTGTACTAGGTTATATAGGTAGTTCAACTCTAGTGTAAAATTATTTGTACTAGGTTATATAGCTAGTTCAACTCTAGTTTAAAATTATTTGAACTAGGTAGTAGAGCTAGTTCAACTCTAGTGTAAAATTATTTAAACTAGGTTATAGACCTAGTTCAAATCTAGTGTAAAATTATTTGAACTAGGTTATAGAGCCAGTTCAACTCTAGTGTAAAATTATATGTAATAGTTATAGAGCTAGTACAATTCTAGTGTAAAATTATTTGTACTAGGTTATAGAGCCAGTTCATTTGTAGTGTAATTATTTTGAACTAGGTTATAGAGCTAGTTCAAATCTAGTGTAAAATTATTTGAACTAGATTATAGGGCTAGTTCCACTCTAGTGTATAATTATTTGAACCAGGTAGTAGAGGTAGTTCAACTCTGGTGTAAAATTAATTGAACTGGTTTATAAATCTAGTACAATTCTAGTGTAAAATTATTTGTACTAGGTTATAGAGCTAGTTCAATTATAGTGTAAAATTATTTGTACTAGGTCATAGAGCTAGTTCATTTCTAGTGTAATATTTTTGAACTAGATTATAGAGCTAGTTCAACTCTAGTGTTAAATTATTTGAACTAGGTTATAGATCTAGTTGAACTCTAGTGTAAAATTATTTGAACTAGCTACCAGAGCTAGTTCAACTCTAGTGTAAAATTATTTAAACTAGTTGTAGAGCTAGGTCAACTCTAGTGTAAACTAATTTGAACTAGGTTATAGAGCTAGGTCAAATCTAGTGTAAAATTATTTTTACTAGGTTATAGAGCTAGTTTAACTCTAGTATAAAATTATTTGCACTAGGTTATAGAGCTTGTTCAATTCTACTCTAAAATTTATTTATACTAGGCCATAGAGCTAGTTCATTTCTAGTGTAATATTTTTCCACTAGTTTATGGAGCTAGTTTAACTCTACTGTAAAATTATTTGTACTAGGTTATATAACTAGTTCAACTCTAGTGTAAAATTATTTGAACAAGGTAGTAGAGAGCTAGTTCAACTCTAGTGTAAAATTATTTAAACTAGGTTATAGAGCTAGTTCAAATCTAGTGTAAAATTATTTGTACTAGGTTATAGATGCAGTTCAATTCTAGTGTAAAATTATTTGTACTAGATTATAGAGCTAGTACAATTCTAGTGTAAAGTTATTTGTACTAGGTCATAGAGCTAGTTCGTTTTTAGTGTAACTAGCAATGTGGCCCGCTCGATGCGCGGGCTAGAACATTAGAAGGTTTAATAATAAATAAATATAATTTAATTTGTTGAAAAAAAGTTATGACCAAATATGATGACATTTACAAATATAAAGCTTTTGCGAGCATAATTTTGTCGTATATTGATGGATAGATATATACGTTATCCATTTATCTTTAACCTACATATTATGCATGTAGAACTAAATGTATTTGGAAATTACTACACATATTGTGTGAGATTTAAATTTTCTCATGTTAACTCCTTCTTTACGACCATATATCCGCTTCATACCCGTGTTCGATTCTTTTGCAGTTGTGGTAATATATGGTATCTTCTAAGTGCTGTATAGTTTGATGTAAACGATGGGCGATAGGTACCCATATATTGTCTGATTGGCCAAATAGTATGTTTCCACCAATTCAATAGTGGGATTGTACTTAGATGTAATAAAAAGATTTTGGGATTATCATTTCAAGACTTATATGGTTTTAGAGTGAGTGGTTAAAATAATATAGGCACATTTTTAGGATATTTAATTAAAATTACTACAACTGAAAAGCATGAAATCGATGTAATAAAATAAATTATTATGCTAGCAAGTTATCTTTATAAAAATAACGTGCTACTATAATTTACTTATAGAATGTTAGATTCAATCCGTGTGTTTTACGTGCATGCTTTACAGAAATTCGTTGATCTCCTATTCTTTTTATATGTGCTATGCATGAATGAACTTCTGCTCGTACTGCATGCTCTTCGACCATCATTGTGTCCAGCAGGACACGTCAAAAAATCAGCTTTCAGATTGATCTCCTGCTAATGGGTTAGTTCCCATCCTGCGCTACTTGATGATTCAAAGATAAAATTAAACAATAAAGTGACCAGATTAACCACGTAATGCTAGACCAACTCGGATACATGATATGTAATTCTCGAGGATGTGTTTCAATCTTTAGTAATCATGGAATTCATTGGTTTTTTCTTAATTGACAAATAATAGCAAAGACTTGCGAGGGCTACATATTTATTTCATGAAAAATGTTGATTACTTATTTTTACCTTTTGCACATATTTTATACTCTTATTTTCTACTTCCATTGAATAATACTCAATATTTTAGACAATGGTACATTTTAAGGTGTAACTTCGATATTTATTCTATACATGAAAATATGATTAGGTTTCTATTTTAGGAAATATGATTAGGTTGATCATAGTTAACAAAAATGTGTTACTAATGATAAAATATATAATGATAACCTTTCATGTTATTCAAGTAATATGTTTATACAATCTGGGGCATCGAGCGCTCGAGAACTCCAATCAAATTAACCAACAATTTGCACATTCCTGAGATCAGGTGTCCTATGTTATCCAGATTAGCTATGTAGATCAGTTGTTGTATTGCATATGGCCATATAGTGTACTCTGACTTTATTCCTATTTGTCCTCCTTGTGCGATTGATGCTTGCATTCATAATCGGATTTTATAACCTAAGGCCTTCAGCTCGGCAATCGGGTGTGCCAATTCACACGTCCAACATAATTTATATTAAACGAAGGAATTTGTTATGTTGCCGATGATAGAAATTGTGTAGAGAGATTGTGTGAGGATCATCCACACTCGCTATAAATTTGTAGACCTCCAGTTGTCTTCTATTTAGAACTATGACAATATTAGTGTATATATTTTCTCTAACTATCTTCATGTTACCTCAACTCACACTCTTCAATCCAGTCAATGTATGCTCTTGCCCACATGTACTTATTATGTTAATATTTCCAATTTTCATCTAAAATAGTAATTGACCTTAACTGTCTTTTCACCCATGTAAGATTTTTCACTCCCATGGGACCAACGAATTTGGCATAAAACCGGTCATCAACACTCCGTATTAATCTCATTATACCACCGCAATATTCTAGGCAATTCTTCACATGATAAGAAAACCCAAGCAAAACTTATTTGATTGTTATGAGACATGCTATTAAATTATAGTAATGGATTAGAAATCTTAGAAATTTACATACAACTTTTTTTGATTATATTGTATAAATGGATTATATTGGACCTCAAGAGTCCTTGATACTTTTCCAAAAGGAGTGATCTGTAGTAAAAGCTTAAGATTTCTATTCCTACAAATTGGATAATCTATGTAGATTTTTTTCCAAAGAAAGAATAACATCATTTTATGATCTCTCTCTCTCTCTCCCAATAGGGCCAGCAAATGATAATGCTACCAATTTCAAATACAATCACAAAACTCCAGTCTTGCTTCCTTTTCTTTTGAACACTCACTTGTATGTTGGAAGGAGAGATGTGTTGCATCATATCCTCGCCAGAATGTGTACATATTTATTTTTCTTGTGTTACTATGGAAACTTCGTCAGGCCTTTTTCTCATATTAGATAGATAGCTTCTTGCATCAACACGGAATTTGTGCAAGTCTATCTCATAGGTAAATTTAGAATGTTTCAATAAGGAGTCTTTACAAAAAAAAAATAACCTATCATAGTGTTGGAAATATGCCCTAGAGGCAATACTAAATTGGTTATTATTATATTTCCTTGTTCATGATAATCGTTTATTATCCATGCTATAATTGTATTGATTGGAAACTCAAATACATGTGTGGGTACATAAACAACACTGTGTCCCTAGTAAGCCTCTAGTTGACTAGCTCGTTGATCAAAGATGGTTAAGGTTTTCTAGCCATTGACATGAGATGTCATTTGATAACGGGATCACATCATTAGGAGAATGATGTGATGGACAAGACCCAAACTAAGAACGTAGCATTTGATCGTGTCAGTTTATTGCTATTGTTTTCTGTATGTCAAGTATCTGTTCCTATGACCATGAGATCATGCAACTCCCTGACATCGGAGGAGTACCTTGTGTGTATCAAACGTCGCAACGTAACTGGGTGACTATAAAGGTGCTCTACAGGTATCTCCGAGGGTGTCTGTTGGGTTGGCATGGATCAAGACTGGGATTTGTTACTCTGTGTGATGGAGAGGTATCTCAGGGCCCACTCGGTAATACAACATCACAATGAGCCTTGCAAGCAATGTGACTAAAGTGTTAGCCACGAGATCTTGTATTACGGAACGAGTAAAGAGACTTGCCGGTAACGAGATTGAACTAGGTATAGAGATACCAACGATCGAATCTCGGGCAAGTAACATACCGAAGAACAAAGGGAACAGCATACGGGATTAACTGAATCCTTGACATAGAGGTTCGACCGATAAAGATCTTCGTAGAATATGTAGGAGCCAATATGGGCATCCAGGTCCCGCTATTGGTTATTGACCGTAGAGGTGTCTCGGTCATGTCTACATAGTTCTCGAACCCGCAGGGTCTACACACTTAACGTTTGGTGACGATATAAGTATAGTTGAGTTATTATGTTGGTGACCGAAAGTTGTTCGGAGTCCCGGATGAGATCACGGACATGACGAGGAGTCTCGGAATGTCCGAGAGGTAAAGATCGATATATTGGACGATATGTTTGGGCCAAGAGGTGAGACCCACGGGGCGTTAGCAAAAGGCAGTTTTGCAGAGGGCAGGGTCCAGACGCCAGGAACCCTGGCGTCTGGCTCTGGGCCAGACGCCGGGAACCGTGGCGTTTGGTACTGGAATCCGAGAAGGACTCTTCCTTTTGTTCCAAACCGACTTTGAGGAGGCTCTTTCTTCAAGTTTCGACCCCAGGGCTCAACATATAAATAGAGGGGCAGGGCTAGCACCCGGAACACATCAAGATTTCCCCAAGCCGTGTGCGGCAACCCTGACCCTCTAGTTCCTCCGTCATAATCTCCGTAGCGCTTGGCGAAGCCCTGCAGAGATTGTTCCTCACCACCATCACCACGCCGTCGTGCTGCTGGAACTCAACCGCTACTTCACCATCGCTCGCTGGATCGAGGAGGTGAAGGCGTCATCAAGCCGTACGTGTGTTGAACACGGAGGTGCCGTCCGTTCGGCGCTAGTTCGTGATCGGATCGAGGGACGACTTGCGATTTGGATCGCGGAGACGTTCGACTACATCAACCGCGTTTCTTAAACGCTTCCGCTTAGCGATCTACAAGGGTATGTAGATTCACTCTCCCTCTCGTAGATGCTCATCACCATGGATAGATCTTGTGTGTGCGTAGGAAAATTTTTGTTTCCCATGCAACGTTCCCCAACACATAGGTGAATTTAGGATCACCTGGGAAGTATCTACTGGCGAATAATCTAGCAATTCAACCCATCACACATTTTTAAGATCCTTATGCATATATCACACATTGTCGACCTAGCGTGGTAGGAAACATGTGGCAGGGAAGGAATGTCTAAGGTATTCTTGCAGTTCTTCCATGCAACGTCCCAGCATACGTAGCGTTTATTTTCTTTTTAGAGATGGAATTTAAAACAATTAGAGTTTGCAAACCTATGTATAGAAGGTGCAAAGGGACAACTCTAAAAAATATATACTGAAGGGGGACTCTACCGATCACAACTCTGAGGTTTGTTTGCCACGCCCGTATGTGCACGATCGGACCTTGTCGAACATGATAATATTAATTTTACACGTCTAATTAAATCATAGTCATAATTTTCAGATCGAATGGTCTGAATAATTTGGATGAGGTATATCAACATGGTGTCTTGAAAGGAACTCATATTGTGCTTGTAATATACCAACGTGATGTATGATATACTTTTCTAAAAGAATTATATGTAGAAGATACTGAAATAAGCAAACATAGAAAATCATTTTTGTATGTTTTATATTTAATATTCAAATTTGTGAGCATTTAATATTTCCTATGTCTGCATTGCATTTTCAAGGTTGCTACTATTCAATGAGAGTATGCCGTGTAGACTTTCGTAAAATTCTGTAGTGAATTGAGTTCTTAAACATTTGTATTCACTTTTATGTTTTGTATGCACATTACAAATGTATTTGCGTTGTGTTTATTTATTTTATAAACAACAATGCATATGCACAGATCAAAAAACAACTAAGTACACTCACCAGCAAAAAAACACTCAACTATGTAAACCGATTAACTATTTTATTATACGGTATTTACACCATTTACATCCTACCAGTTTTTCTCTTGCCACCACATACTACCTACCTAGCGTACGCAATCTCAGAATAGAAACAGAAAAAAAAGTCTTCGTGGAACATGTCTTTATGGAGAGGTATTTTCTCAAACAAAGAGTCCTAGTCCTATAAGTTCCACCATACCCCACGTATATGTGT
Organism: Elymus sibiricus; assembly: GCA_039707655.1. NCBI lineage: Eukaryota > Viridiplantae > Streptophyta > Magnoliopsida > Poales > Poaceae > Elymus > Elymus sibiricus. Next base: position 495,609,152 of record CM077665.1, read on the forward strand.
ATGTCCATGTCCAGGACGTGTACCTTTTTTAGAGTTCTAATATCATTCAACCTTGTCCGGCTATAATACTAACACACACGTGCTATTCTTCCTTTTTTTGAGATGCAAGCATCTTTTCCTATTGCTAGGTAGCATGCACGTGGTTTTTTGGAAAACCTGCACGTGTTTTAGCACTTATGCTATATTTTTTTTTCTAAAAGGAGTACTTATCCTATGTTAATGTGATGCACTATTTATTTATTTTCTAGATACACATAACATAGAGGCTCAGCATGTTATGTTACGTAAATTGAACGGTTACGGATTCAAAACTTTGGAAGATCCACAAAATCAAGGGCTAGCATTTTCTGATTAACGTGAGAATTTCTAGCATATTCCCTAATTTTGACCCGTATTTTGCTTTTAGTAGATAATAGATAGATGTTCTCTTTACTCAATACAGATCCAGAATTTCCCGGGGTATCCAAATGTCCCTCTGAATGCAACACAGATCACTCGTAGCCTGGAGGCGTACCTACTGTGGCTTCTCGGGAAGGTTATGTTCACAGAGAACCATGTCACCACTGTAAGTGCACGCTACATCCCTATTGCACTAGAGATCGCGAGAGCTGAGATGCCGAATCAGATCACACCTAGGAGTTGGGATCCGCGGTCTTAGCAGCTACATACCGAGGTATGTGCAACAGTTGACAGCTTGCCGCGGATAAGTCAGCCCTTCTTGGATGCCCTCTATTTTTACAGCTGTGGTCCTGGGAGAGGTTCTCTATAGGACGGCCGAACATAGATGTCCAGGAGGGTTATCCTACAGGCCACTTGTTCGATGCTAACGGAATCGACATGCCTACATTTGGTCTGTGCTGGACGCGTCGCAAGGTATGTCTCGTGTTATAATTTAATGCATGTTCTTTGCCTACACTACTGCTGAAAACTCACTTATAATCTGTGCAGAGACGCTATGCTGCTGAGCAGACTAGGCTAGCGTACACGGCATTAAACGAGCAGTTCGATACGTACACCGGGGTGATATGGCAGGCGTACATGCAAGCAAACATACATGCCAGGTACCCCGGCGGTATTTCTCATCTATGCACAAGAGATCGGGGTTACTGGATGACGAAATCGAAGATTATCTTCGATGTCTGCGTCGAGGAGATGGCGCAACAGCGGGTTATGAGGCAATTTGGTCTTCGACAGATGGTCAACCCCCCCCCCCCCCCTATAGAGAACCCACTGCCAGCAGTAGTCCACAGGTATTGTATACTTATTCAATGTTTCATTGTCATTCAAATATGTTCACAGTGAATCACTAATTAATTGTTAAACACACACCTCAATTGCAGGATCACAAGGAAGGGGATAAGCAGGACACAGGAGCAGTGGGTCCAAAGGCTTCAGCCGTACATGGCAGACTGGGATACTGCGACGACACTTCTCTGGGAAGAGGTTCGCATGTTTGATCTCAATGAATTCAATGCCTATTTGCATCGGTACATGGGCGGGACAAGGTTACGCATCATGCAGCACCCTCATCCAGAGGAGATACCAGACCCCGTTACGTCTGATACATACCCGAGCTATGATACTTCGGGCTCTAGGCAGTACGCGATAACATTTATTGTCTTTATCTAATTCATATTCTGGTTAAATACTTTGCCGTCCATAATTAATAATCATCGTGACAATTTCAGGCTGAGCTGGCATACGATCTTCATAGTGAGGTCAGGGACTATACACGATCGCTGTCGTCTGCACCTCTTATGGTTACCACATCTCAGCTCCGGCCATGGTTCGCGCGCCTGGAGCAGAAGCTACAAGCTGTCTACAAGGCTATCACGTGCACCCGCACTTCGGACGTTGTTCCCCACCACCAACAGCAGCAGCAGCACGATCACCACCAGCAGCAGCACCACCACCACCAGCAGCAGCACCACCAGCAGCCGCAGACATCCACGCAACGACAACAACCACGTCCTCGCCTAACACACCAGCCGACGCCCCCTCCACCACCTCCTGACCAGGCTGGCAGTTCGGCATGGCAGCACCCAGAGCAGCAGTATCCCTCGTCCAGCTTCGCATTTGAACCTTCACCACAACAGCAAAGTCCCACATCGGGTTTCATGTTTCAGCCAGATTCATATCAGCAGGGGTCGGCGTCCGGTTCTGCGTTGGGGAGTGAGGGTGAGCCACTATCACAGCTACACACGTGGATGGACATGTTTTCGACTCCTCCACCAGGACCCACCCAGGATACACAGGATGACCAGGACGGGTCTGAGGTTCCTCTTCATCACATTAGGACACCCAACAGGTTTGGCTGGAGTACGCCGAGCACACCGCCTGAGCGCCGAGGCAGGCGTCGTCGTTGACGGTTCCATCGTTCGGTAGAGACATGAGTATCTAATTATGTATGAGACATATGTCTATTTTATGTATGGGACAAATTACTATCTACTTATGTATGAGACATATTCATGTTCTATTTCAGTGGTCAATTGGTTTAGAGGGGATAACACTTATATTGCAAACTAAATGCATCCAACGCCGCGCTTTACATAAAACAAAATGCCCACTTTAAAATTATTTTGAACTAGGTTATAGTGCTAGTTCAACTCTAGTGTAAAATTATTTGAACTAGATTATAGAGCAAGTTCAACTCTAGTGTAAAATTATTTGAACTAGGTTATAGAGCAAGTTCAACTCTACTGTAAAATTATTTGAACTTGGTTATATAGGTAGCTCAACTCTACAGTAAAATTATTGGAACTAGGTACTAGAGCTAGTTCAACTCCAGTGTAAGATTATTTGAACTAGGTCATAGAGCTAGTTCAACTCTAGTTAAAAATTATTTGAAATAGGTTACAGAGCTTGTTCCTTTCTAGTGCAATTTTTTTAAACTAGGTTATAGAGCTAGTTCAACTCTAGTTAAAAATTATTTGAACAAGGTTATAGAGCTAGTTCAACTGTAGTGTAAAATTATTTGAACTAGCTTATAGAGCTAGTTCAACTCTAGTGTAAAATTATCTGAACTAGGTATTAGAGCTAGTTCAACTCTAGTGTAAAATTATTTGAACTAGGTTATAGTGCTATTTTAAATCTAGTGTAAAATTATTTGAACTAGGTTATAGAGCTAGTTCAACTCCAGTGTAAAATTATTTGAACAAGGTATTAGAGCTAGTTCAACTCTAGTGTAAAATTATTTAAACTAGTTTGTTGAGCCAGTTCAAATCTAGTGTAAAATTATTTGAACTAGGTTATAGAGCTAGTTCAACTCTAGTGTAAAATTATTTGAATTGGTTTATAGAGCTAGTTCAATTCTAGTGTAAAATTATTTGAACTAGGTTATAGAGCCAGTTCAACTCTGGTGTAAAATTATTTGTGCTAGGTTATCCAGCTAGTTCATTTCTAGTGTAAAATTATTTGTACTTGGTCATAGAGCTAGTTCATTTCTAGTGTAATATTTTTGAACTAGGTTATAAAGCTAGTTCAACTCTAGTGTTAAATTATTTGAACTAGGTTATAGATCTAGTTGAACTCTAGTGTGAAATTATTTGAACTAGGTAGCAGAGCTAGTTCAACTCTAGTGTAAAATTATTTGTACTAGGTCATAGAGCTAGTTCAACTCTAGTGTAAAAAATTTTGTACTAGTTTATAGAGCTGGTTCAAATGTAGTGTAAAATTATTTGAACTAGGTTATAGAGCTAGTTCAACTCTACTGTAAAATAATTTGTACTAGGTTATATAGCTAGTTCAACTCTAGTGTAAAATTATTTGTATTAGGTCATAGAGCTAGTTCAACCCTAGTGTGAAATTATTTGAACTAGGTTATAGAGCTAGTTCAACCCTAGGGTGAAATTATTTGAACTAGGTTATAGAGTCAGTTCAACTCTAGTGTAAAATTATTTGAACTAGGTTATAGAGCCAGTTCAACTCTAGTGTAAAATTATTTGAACTAGGTTATAGAGCTAGTTCAATTGTATTGTAAAATTATTTGTACTAGGTCATAGAGCTAGTTCATTTCTAGTGTAATTATTTTGAACTAGGTCATAGAGCTAGTTGAACTCTAGTGTAAGATTATTTGAACTATATTATAGGGCTAGTTCAACTCTTGTGTAAAATTATTTGAACTAGGTATTAAAGCTAGTTCAACTCTAGTGTAAAATTATTTGAACTAGGTTATACAGCTAGTTCAGCTCTAGTGTAAAATTATTTGAAGTAGTTATTTGAGCTAGTTCAATACTAGTGTAGAATTATTTAAAATAGGTAGTAGAGCTAGTTCAACTCCAGTGTAAAATTATTTGAACTATGTTATAGATCTAGTTCTGCTCTATTGTAAAATTATTTGAACTAGGTATTAGAGCTAGTTAAACACTAGTGTGAAATTATTTAAACTTGGTTATAGAGCTCGTTCTGCTCTAGTGTAAAATTATTTGAACTAGGTATTAGAGCTAGTTCAACGCTAGTGTAAATTCTTTTAAAATAGGAAGTAGAGCTAGTTCAACTCTAGTGTAAAATTATTTAAACTAGGTAGCAGAGCTAGTTCAACTCTAGTGTAAAATTATTTGTACTATGTCATATAGCTAGTTCAACTCTAGTGTAAAATTATTTGAACTAGTTTATAGACCTAGTTCAACTCTACTGTAAAATAATTTGTACTAGGTTATATAGCTAGTTCAACTCTAGTGTAAAATTATTTGTATTAGGTCATAGAGCTAGTTCAACCCTAGTGTGAAATTATTTGAACTAGGTTATAGAGCTAGTTCAACCCTAGGGTGAAATTATTTGAACTAGGTTATAGAACTAGTTCAACTCTAGTGTAAAATTATTTGTACTAGGTAATAGAGCTAATTCTGCTCTAGTGTAAAATTATTTGAACTAGGTATTAGAGCTAGTTCAACACTAGTGTAATTTTTTTTAAATAGATAGTAGAGCTAGTTCAACTCTAGTGTGAAATTATTTGAACTAGGTTATAGAGCTAGTTCAACCCTAGTGTGAAATTATTTGAACTAGGTTATAGAGCTAGTTCAACCCTAGTGTGAAATCATTTGAACGAGGTTATAGAAATAGTTCAACTCTAGTGTACAATTATTTGTACTAGGTTATAGAGCTAGTTTAACTCTAGTGTAAAATTATTTGTACTAGGTTGTAGAACTAGTTCAATTCTACTGTAAAATTATTTGTACTAGGTCATAGAGCTAGTTCATTTCTAGTGTAATATTCTTGAACTAGGTTATAGAGCTAGTTCAACTCTACTGTAAAATTATTTATACTAGGTTATATAGCTAGTTCAACTCTAGTGTAAAATTATTTGTACTAGGTTATATAGCTAGTTCAACTCTATTGTAAAATTCATGGAACTAGGTAGTAGAGCTAGTTCAACTCGAGTGTAAAACTATTTAAACTAGGTTATAGAGCTAGTTCAAATCTAGTGTAAAATTATTTGAACTAGTAGAGCCAGTTCAACTCCAGTGTAAAATTATTTGTACTTGTTATAGAGCTAGTTCAATTCTAGTGTAAAATTATTGGTACAAGGTTATAGAGCTAGTTCATTTCGAGTGTAATTATTTTGAACTAGGTTATAGAGCTAGTTCAAATCTAGTGTAAAATTATTTGAAATAGATTATAGAGCTAGATCAACTCTAGTGTAAAATTATTTGAACTAGGTATTAGAGCTAGTTCAACTCTAGTGTAAAATTATTTGAACTAGGTTATTGTGCTAGTTCAACTCTATTGTAAAATTATTTGTACTAGGTTATATAGCTAGATCAACTCAAGTGTAAAATTATTTGAACTAGTTAGTAGAGCTAGTTCAACACTAGTGTAAAATTATTTAAAATAGGTTGTAGAGCTAGTTCAATCCTAGTCTAAAATTATTTGAACTAGGTTATAGAGCTAGTTCAGCTCTAGTGTATTTAAAATAGGTAGTAGACCTTGTTCAACTCCAGTGTAAAATTATATGAACTAGGTTATAGAGCTAGTTCAACTCTAGTGTAAAATTATTTAAACTCGGTTATAGAGCTAGTTCAAATCTAGTGTAAAATTATTTGTTCTAGATTATAGGGCTAGTTCAACTCTAGTGTATATTTATTTGAACCAGGTAGTAGAGCTAGTTCAACTCTGGTGTAAAATTAATTGAACTGGTTTATAAATCTAGTACAATTCTAGTGTAAAATTATTTGTACTAGGTTATAGAGCTAGTTCAATTACAGTGTAAAATTATTTGTACTAGGTCATAGAGCTAGTTCATTTCTAGTGTAATATTTTTGAACTAGATTATAGAGCTAGTTCAACTCTAGTGTTAAATTATTTGAACTAGGTTATAGATCTAGTTGAACTCTAGTGTAAATTTATTTGAACTAGCTAGCAGAGCTAGTTCAACTCTAGTGTAAAATTATTTAAACTAGTTGTAGAGCTAGGTCAACTTTAGTGTAAACTAATTTGAACTAGGTTATAGAGCTATCTCAAATCTAGTGTAAAATTATTTGTACTAGGTTATAGAGCTAGTTTAACTCTAGTATAAAATTATTTGCACTAGGTTATAAAGCTAGTTCAATTCTACTTAAAAAATTATTTATACTAGGCCATATAGCTAGTTCATTTCTAGTGTAATATTTTTGGACTAGGTTATGGAGCTAGTTTAACTCTACTGTAAAATTATTTGTACTAGGTTATATAACTAGTTCAACTCTAGTGTAAAATTATTTGAACAACGTAGTAGAGCTAGTTCAACTCTAGTGTAAAATTATTTAAACTAGGTTATAGAGCTAGTTCAAATCTAGTGTAAAATTATTTGAACTAGGCTATAGATGCAGTTCAACTCTAGTGTAAAATTATTTGTACTAGATTATAGAGCTAGTACAATTCTAGTGTAAAGTTATTTGTACTAGGTCATAGAGCTAGTTCATTTTTAGTGTAATTATTTTGAACTAGGTTATAGTGCTAGTTCAACTCTAGTGTAAAATTATTTGAACTAGATTATAGAGCTAGTTCAACTCTAGGGTAAAATTATTTGAACTAGGTTAGAGAGCAAGTTCAACTCTACTGTAAAATTATTTGAACTTGGTTATATAGGTAGCTCAACTCTACAGTAAAATTATTCGAACTAGGTACTAGAGCTAGTTCAACTCCAGTGTAAGATTATTTGAACTAGGTCATAGAGCTAGTTCAACTCAAGTTAAATATTATTAAAAATAGGTTACAGAGCTAGTTCATTTCTAGTGCAATTTTTTAAAACTAGGTTATAGAGCTAGTTCAACTCTAGTTAAAAATTATTTGAAAAAGGTTATAGAGCTAGGTCAACTCTATTGTAAAATTATTTGAACTAGGTTATAGAGCTAGGTCAACTCTATTGTAAAATTATTTGTACTAGGTAATACAGCTAGTTTAACTCTATTGTAAAATTATTTGTACTAGGTTATAGAGCTAATTTAATGCTAGTGTAAAAATTATTTGTAATAGGTCATAGAGCTAGTTCATTTCTAGTGTAATATTTTTGCACTAGGTTAAACAGCTAGTCTAACTCTACTGTAAAATTATTTGTACTAGGTGATATAACTAGGTCAACTCTAGTGTAAAATTGTTTGAACAACGTAGTAAAGCTTGTTCAACTCCAGTGTAAAATTATTTAAACTAGGTTATAGAGCTAGTTCAAATCTAGTGTAAAATTATTTGAACTAGGTTATAGAGCCAGTTCAACTCTAGTGTAAACTTATTTGTACTAGATTATAGAGCTAGTTCAATTCTAGTGTAAAATTATTAGTACTAGGTTATAGAGCTAGTTCAATTATAGTGTAATATTTTTGCACTAGGTTAAACAGCTAGTTTAACTCTACTGTAAATTATTTGTACTAGGTGATATTACTAGTTCAACTCTAGTGTAAAATTGTTTGAACAAGGTAGTAAAGCTTGTTCAACTCCAGTGTAAAATTATTTAAACTAGGTTATAGAGCTAGTTCAAATCTAGTGTAAAATTATTTGAACTAGGTTATAGAGCCAGTTCAACTCTAGTGTAAAATTATTTGTACTAGATTATAGAGCTAGTTCAATTCTAGTGTAAAATTATTTGTACTAGGTCATAGAGCTAGTTCATTTCTAGTGTAATATTTTTGAACTAGATTATAGAGCTAGTTCAACTCTAGTGTAAAATTATTTAAACTAGGTTATAGAGGTAGTTCATTTTTAGTGTAATTATTTTGAACTAGCTTATAGTGCTAGTTCAACTCTAGTGTAAAATTATTTGAACTAGGTCATAGAGCTAGTTCAACTCTAGTGTAAGATTATTTGAACTATATTATAGGGCTAGTTCAACTCTAGTGTAAAATTATTTGAACTAGGTATTAAAGCTAGTTCAACTCTAGTGTAAAATTATTTGAACTAGGTAATACAGCTAGTTCAGCTCTAGTGTAAAATTATTTGAACTAGTTATTTGAGCTAGTTCAACACTAGTGTAGAATTATTTAAAATAGGTAGTAGAGCTAGTTCAACTGCAGTGTAAAATTATTTGAACTATGTTATAGAGCTAGTTCTGCTCTATTGTAAAATTATTTGAACTAGGTATTAGAGCTAGTTAAACACTAGTGTAAAATTATTTGAACTTGGTTATAGAGCTCGTTCTGATCTAGTGTAAAATTATTTGAACTAGGTATTAGAGCTAGTTCAACGCTAGTGTAAATTCTTTTAAAATAGGAAGTAGAGCTAGTTCAACTCTAGTGTAAAATTATTTAAACTAGGTAGCAGAGCTAGTTCAACTCTAGTGTAAAATTATTTGTACTAGGTCATATAGCTAGTTGAACTCTAGTGTAAAATTATTTTAACTAGTTTATAGAGCTAGTTCAACTCTACTGTAAAATAATTTGTACTAGGTTATATAGCTAGTTCTACTCTAGTGTAAAATTATTTGTATTAGGTCATAGAGCTAGTTCAACCCTAGTGTGAAATTATTTGAACTAGGTTATAGAGCTAGTTCAACCCTAGGGTGAAATTATTTGAACTAGGTTATAGAACTAGTTCAACTCTAGTGTAAAATTATTTGTACTAGGTAATAGAGCTAGTTCTGCTCTAGTGTAAAATTATTTGAACTAGGTATTAGAGCTAGTTCAACACTAGTGTAATTTTTTTAAAATAGGTAGTAGAGCTAGTTCAACTCTAGTGTGAAATTATTTGAACTAGGTTATAGAGCTAGTTCAACCCTAGTGTCAAATTATTTGAACTAGGTTATAGAGCTAGTTCAACCCTAGTGTGAAATCATTTGAACTAGGTTATAGAACTAGTTCAACTCTAGTGTACAATTATTTGTACTAGGTTATAGAGCTAGTTCAACTCTACTGTAAAATTATTTATACTAGGTTATATAGCTAGTTCAACTCTAGTGTAAAATTATTTGTACTAGGTTATATAGCTAGTTCAACTCTATTGTAAAATTCATGGAACTAGGTAGTAGAGCTAGTTCAACTCGAGTGTAAAACTATTTAAACTAGGTTATAGAGCTAGTTCAAATCTAGTGTAAAATTATTTGAACTAGTAGAGCCAGTTCAACTCCAGTGTAAAATTATTTGTACTTGTTATAGAGCTAGTTCAATTCTAGTGTAAAATTATTTGTACAAAGTTATAGAGCTAGTTCAATTCGAGTGTAATTATTTTGAACTAGGTTGTAGAGCTAGTTCAAATCTAGTGTAAAATTATTTGAAATAGATTATAGAGCTAGATCAACTCTAGTTTAAAATTATTTGAACTAGGTATTAGAGCTAGTTCAACTCTAGTGTAAAATTATTTGAACTAGGTTATTGCGCTAGTTCAACTCTAGTGTAAAATTATTTGTACTAGGTTATATAGCTAGATCAACTCAAGTGTAAAATTATTTGAACTAGTTAGTACAGCTAGTTCAACACTAGTGTAAAATTATTTAAAATAGGTTGTAGACCTAGTTCAATCCTAGTCTAAAATTATTTGAACAAGGTTATAGAGCTAGTTCAGCTCTAGTGTATTTAAAATTGGTAGTAGACCTTGTTCAACTCCAGTGTAAAATTATATGAACTAGGTTATAGAGCTAGTTCAACTCTAGTGTAAAATTATTTAAACTCGGTTATAGAGCTAGTTCAAATCTAGTGTAAAATTGTTTGTACTAGATTATAGGACTAGTTCAACTCTAGTGTATAATTATTTGAACCAGGTAGTAGAGCAAGTTCAACTCTGGTGTAAAATTAATTGAACTGGTTTATAAATCTAGGTTATAGAGCTAGTTCAATTATAGTGTAAAATTATTTGTACTAGGTCATAGAGCTAGTTCAATCCTAGTATAAAATTTTTGAACTAGATTATAGAGCTAGTTCAACTCTAGTGTAAAGTTATTTGAACTAGCTAGCAGAGCTAGTTCAACTCTAGTGTAAAATTATTTAAACTAGTTGTAGAGCTAGGTCAACTCTAGTGTAAACTAATTTGAACTAGGTTATAGAGCTATGTCAAATCTAGTGTAAAATTATTTGTACAAGGTTATAGAGCTAGTTTAACTCTAGTATAAAATTATTTGCACTAGGTTATAAAGCTAGTTCAATTCTACTGTAAAATTTATTTCTACTAGGCCATAGAGCTAGTTCATTTCTAGTGTAATATTTTTGGACTAGGTTATGGAGCTAGTTTAACTCTACTGTAAAATTATTTGTACTAGGTTATATAACTAGTTCAACTCTAGTGTAAAATTATTTAAACTAGGTTATAGAGCTAGTTCAAATCTAGTGTAAAATTATTTGAACTAGGTTATAGATGCAGTTCAACTCTAGTGTAAAATTATTTGTACTAGATTATAGAGCTAGTACAATTCTAGTGTAAAGTTATTTGTACTAGGTCATAGAGCTAGGTCATTTTTAGTGTAATTATTTTGAACTATGTTATAGTGCTAGTTCAAGTCTAGTGTAAAATTATTTGAACTAGCTTATAGAACTAGTTCAACTCTGGTGTAAAATTATTTGAACTAGGTTATAAGAGCAAGTTCAACTCTTCTGTAAAATTATTTGAACTTGGTTATATAGGTAGCTCATCTCTAAAGTAAAATTTTTCTAACTAGGTACTAGAGGTAGTTCAACTCCAGTGTAAAATTATTTTAACTAGGTTATAGAGCTAGTTCAACTCAAGTTAAAAATTATTAAAAATAGGTTATAGAGTTAGTTCATTTCTAGTGCAATTTTTTTAAACTAGGTTATATAGCTACTTCAACTCTAGTTAAAAATTATTTGAACAAGGTTATAGAGCTAGGTCAACTCTATTGTAAAATTATTTGAACTAGGTTATAGAGCTAGCTCATCTCTATTGTAAAATTATTTGTACTAGGTCATAGAGCTAGTTTAACTCTATTGTAAAATTAGTTGTACTAGGTTATAGAGCTAATTTAATGCTAGTGTAAAAATTATTTGTAATAGGTCATTGAGCTAGTTCATTTCTAGTGTAATATTTTTGCACTAGGTTATAGAGCTAGTTTAACTCTACTGTATAATTATTTGTACTAGGTGATATAACTAGTTCAACTATATTGTAAAATTATTTGAACAAGGTAGTAAAGCTTGTTCAACTCTAGTGTAAAATTATTTAAACTAGGTTATAGAGCTAGTTCAAATCTAGTGTAAAATTATTTGAACTAGGTTATAGAGCCAGTTCAACTCTAGTGTAAAATTATTTGTACTATTTATAGAGCTAGTACAATTCTAGTGTAAAATTATTTGTACTAGGTTATAGAGCCAGTTCATTTCTAGTGTAATTATTTTGAACTAGGTTATAGAGCTAGTTCAAATCTAGTGTAAAATTATTTGAACTAGATTATAGGACTAGTTCAACTCTAGTGTATAATTATTTGAACCAGGTAGTAGAGCTAGTTCAACTCTAGTGTAAAATTAATTGAACTGGTTTATAAATCTAGTACATTTCTAGTGCAAAATTATTTGTACTAGGTTATAGAGCTAGTTCAATTATAGTGTAAAATTATTAGTACTAGGTCATAGAGCTAGTTCATTTCTAGTGTAATATTTTTGAACTAGATTATAGAGCTAGTTCAACTCTAGTGTTAAATTATTTGAACTAGGTTATAGAGCTAGTTCAACCCTAGTGTGAAATTATTTGAACTAGGTTATAGAGCTAGTTCAACCCTAGTGTGAAATCATTTGAACTAGGTTATAGAACTAGTTCAACTCTAGTGTACAATTATTTGTACTAGGTTATAGAGCTAGTTCAACTCTACTGTAAAATTATTTATACTAGGTTATATAGCTAGTTCAACTCTAGTGTAAAATTATTTGTACTAGGTTATATAGCTAGTTCAACTCTATTGTAAAATTCATGGAACTAGGTAGTAGAGCTAGTTCAACTCGAGTGTAAAACTATTTAAACTAGGTTACAGAGCTAGTTCAAATCTAGTGTAAAATTATTTGAACTAGTAGAGCCAATTCAACTCCAGTGTAAAATTATTTGTACTTGTTATAGAGCTAGTTCAATTCTAGTGTAAAATTATTTGTACAAGGTTATAGAGCTAGTTCATTTCGAGTGTAATTATTTTGAACTAGGTTGTAGAGCTAGTTCAAATCTAGTGTAAAATTATTTGAAATAGATTATAGAGCTAGATCAACTCTAGTGTAAAATTATTTGAACTAGGTATTAGAGCTAGTTCAACTCTAGTGTAAAATTATTTGAACTAGGTTATTGCGCTAGTTCAACTCTAGTGTAAAATTATTTGTACTAGGTTATATAGCTAGATCAACTCAAGTGTAAAATTATTTGAACTAGTTAGTACAGCTAGTTCAACACTAGTGTAAAATTATTTAAAATAGGTTGTAGATCTAGTTCAATCCTAGTCTAAAATTATTTGAACTAGGTTATAGAGCTAGTTCAGCTCTAGTGTATTTAAAATTGGTAGTAGACCTTGTTCAACTCCACTGTAAAATTATATGAACTAGGTTATAGAGCTAGTTCAACTCTAGTGTAAAATTATTTAAACTCGATTATAGAGTTAGTTCAAATCTAGTGTAAAATTGTTTGTTCTAGATTATAGGACTAGTTCAACTCTAGTGTATAATTATTTGAACCAGGTAGTAGTGCAAGTTCAACTCTGGTGTAAAATTAATTGAACTGGTTTATAAATCTAGGTTATAGAGCTAGTTCAATTATAGTGTAAAATTATTTGTACTAGGTCATAGAGCTTGTTCAATCCTAGTATAAATTTTTTGAACTAGATTATAGAGCTAGCTCAACTCTAGTGTAAAATTATTTGAACTAGCTAGCAGAGCTAGTTCAACTATAGTGTAAAATTATTTAAACTAGTTGTAGAGCTAGGTCAACTCTAGTGTAAACTAATTTGAACTAGGTTATAGAGCTATGTCAAATCTAGTGTAAAATTATTTGTACAAGGTTATAGAGCTAGTTTAACTCTAGTATAAAATTATTTGAACAAGGTAGTAGAGCTAGTTCTACTCCAGTGTAAAATTATTTAAACTAGGTTATAGAGCTAGTTCAAATCTAGTGTAAAATTATTTGAACTAGGTTATAGATGCAGTTCAACTCTAGTGTAAAATTATTTGTACTAGATTATAGAGCTAGTACAATTCTAGTGTAAAGTTATTTGTACTAGGTCATAGAGCTAGGTCATTTTTAGTGTAATTATTTTGAACTAGGTTATAGTGCTAGTTCAAGTCTAGTGTAAAATTATTTGAACTAGATTATAGAACTAGTTCAACTCTAGTGTAAAATTATTTGAACTAGGTTATAGAGCAAGTTCAACTCTTCTGTAAAATTATTTGAACTTGGTTATATAGGTAGCTCAACTCTACAGTAAAATTATTCTAACTAGGTACTAGAGCTAGTTCAACTCCAGTGTAAAATTATTTTAACTAGGTCATAGAGCTAGTTCAACTCAAGTTAAAAATTATTAAAAATAGGTTACAGAGCTAGTTCATTTCTAGTGCAATTTTTTTAAACTAGGTTATAGAGCTACTTCAACTCTAGTTAAAAATTATTTGAACAAGGTTATAGAGCTAGGTCAACTCTATTGTAAAATTATTTGAACTAGGTTATAGAGCTAGCTCATCTCTATTGTAAAATTATTTGAACTAGGTCATAGAGCTAGTTTAACTCTATTGTAAAATTAGTTGTACTAGGTTATAGAGCTAATTTAATGCTAGTGTAAAAATTATTTGTAATAGGTCATAGAGCTAGTTCATTTCTAGTGTAATATTTTTGCACTAGGTTATAGAGCTAGTTTAACTCTACTGTATAATTAATTGTACTAGGTGATATAACTAGTTCAACTATATTGTAAAATTATTTGAACAAGGTAGTAAAGCTTGTTCAACTCTAGTGTAAAATTATTTAAACTAGGTTATAGAGCTAGTTCAAATCTAGTGTAAAATTATTTGAACTAGGTTATAGAGGCAGTTCAACTCTAGTGTAAAATTATTTGTACTATTTATAGAGCTAGTACAATTCTAGTGTAAAATTATTTGTACTAGGTTATAGAGCCAGTTCATTTCTAGTGTAATTATTTTGAACTAGGTTATAGAGCTAGTTCAAATCTAGTGTAAAATTATTTGAACTAGATTATAGGACTAGTTCAACTCTAGTGTATAATTATTTGAACCAGGTAGTAGAGCTAGTTCAACTCTAGTGTAAAATTAATTAAACTGGTTTATAAATCTAGTACATTTCTAGTGTAAAATTATTTGTACTAGGTTATAGAGCTAGTTCAATTATAGTGTAAAATTATTTGTACTAGGTCATAGAGCTAGTTCATTTCTAGTGTAATATTTTTGAACTAGATTATAGAGCTAGTTCAACTCTAGTGTTAAATTATTTGAACTAGGTTATAGATCTAGTTGAACTCTAGTGTAAAATTATTTGAACTAGCTAGCAGAGCTAGTTCAACTCTAGTGTAAAATTATTTAGACTAGTTGTAGAGCTAGGTCAACTCTAGTGCAAACTAATTTGAACTAGGTTATAGAGCTAGGTCAAATCTAGTGTAAAATTATTTGTACTAGGTTATAGAGCTAGTTTAACTCTAGTATAAAAAATTTGCACTAGGTTATAGAGCTAGTTCAATTCTACTGTAAAATTTAATTATACTAGGCCATAGAGCTAGTTCATTTCTAGTGTAATATTTTTCCACTAGTTTATGGAGCTAGTTTAACTCTACTGTAAAATTATTTGTACTAGGTTATATAACTAGTTCAACTCTTGTGTAAAATTATTTGAACAAGGTAGTAGAGCTAGTTCAACTCTAGTGTAAAATTATTTAAACTAGGTTATAGAGCTAGTTCAAATCTAGTGTAAAATTATTTGAACTAGGTTATAGATGCAGTTCAACTCTAGTGTAAAATTATTTGTACTAGATTATAGAGCTAGTACAATTCTAGTGTAAAGTTATTTGTACTAGGTCATAGAGCTAGTTCATTTTTAGTGTAATTATTTTGAACTAGGTTATAGTGCTAGTTCAACTCTAGTGTAAAATTATTTGAACTAGATTATAGAGCTAGTTCAACTCTAGTATAAAATTATTTGAACTAGGTTATAGAGCAAGTTCAACTCTACTATAAATTTTTTTGAACTTGGTTATATAGGTAGCTCAACTCTACAGTAAAATAATTGGAACTAGGTACTAGAGCTAGTTCAACTCCAGTGTAAGATTATGTGAACTAGGTCATAGAGCTAGTTCAACTCTAGTTAAAAATTATTTGAAATAGTTTACAGAGCTAGTTCCTTTCTAGTGCAATTTTTTTAAACTAGGTTATAGAGCTAGTTCAACTCTAGTTAAAAATTATTTGAACAAGGTTATAGAGCTAGGTCAACTCTATTGTAAAATTATTTATACTACGTTATATAGCTAGTTCAACTCTATTGTAAAATTATTTGTACTAGGTCATAGAGCTAGTGTAACTCTATTGTAAAATTATTTGTACTAGGTTATAGAGCTAATTTAATGCTAGTGTAAAAATTATTTGTAATAGGTCATAGAGCTAGTTCATTTCTAGTGTAATATTTTTGCACTAGGTTAAACAACTAGTTTAACTCTACTATAAAATTATTTGTACTAGGTGATATAACTAGTTCAACTCTAGTGTAAAATTGTTTGAACAAGGTAGTAAAGCTTGTTCAACTCCAGTGTAAAATTATTTAAACTAGGTTATAGAGCTAGTTCAAATCTAGTCTAAAATTATTTGAACTAGGTTATAGAGCCAGTTCAACTCTAGGGTAAAATTATTTGTACTAGATTATAGAGCTAGTTCAATTCTAGTGTAAAATTATTTGTACAGGGTCATAGAGCTAATACATTTTTAGTCTAATTATTTTGAACTAGGTCCTAGAGCTAGTTCAACTCTAGTGTAAAATTACTAGAACTAGATTATAGAGCTAGTTCAACTCTAGTGTAAAATTATTTGAACTAGGTTATAGAGCTAGTTCAACTGTACTATAAAATTATTTGTACTAGGTTATATAGGTAGTTCAACTCTAGCGTAAAATTATTTGTACTAGGTTATATAGCTAGTTCAACTCTAGTTTAAAATTATTTGAACTAGGTAGTAGAGCTAGTTCAACTCTAGTGTAAAATTATTTAAACTATGTTATAGACCTAGTTCAAATCTAGTGTAAAATTATTTGAACTAGATTATAGAGCTGGTTCAACTCTAGTGTAAAATTATTTGTACTAGTTATAGAGCTAGTACAATTCTAGTGTAAAATTATTTGTACTAGGTTATAGAGCCAGTTCATTTCTAGTGTAATTATTTTGAACTAGTTTATAGAGCTAGTTCAACTCTATTGTAAAATAATTTGAACTAGATTATAGAGCTAGATCAACTCTAGCGTAAAATTATTTGAACTAGGTATTAGAGCTAGTTCAACTCTAGTGTAAAATTAGTTGAACTAGATTATAGAGCTAGTTCAACTCTAGTGTAAAATTATTTAAACTAAGTTATAGAGCTAGTTCAAATCTAGTGTAAAATTATTTGAACTAGGTTATAGATGCAGTTCAACTCTAGTGTAAAATTATTTGTACTAGATTATAGAGCTAGTACAATTCTAGTGTAAAGTTATTTGTACTAGGTCATAGAGCTAGTTCATTTTTAGTGTAATTATTTTGAACTAGGTTATAGTGCTAGTTCAACTCTAGTGTAAAATTATTTGAACTAGATTATAGAGCTAGTTCAACTCTAGTGTAAAATTATTTGAACTAGGTTATAGAGCAAGTTCAACTCTACTATAAATTTTTTTGAACTTGGTTATATAGGTAGCTCAACTCTACAGTAAAATTATTGGAACTAGGTACTAGAGCTAGTTCAACTCCAGTGTAAGATTATGTGAACTAGGTCATAGAGCTAGTTCAACTCTAGTTAAAAATTATTTGAAATAGGTTACAGAGCTAGTTCCTTTCTAGTGCAATTTTTGTAAACTAGGTTATAGAGCTAGTTCAACTCTAGTTAAAAATTATTTTAACAAGGTTATAGAGCTAGGTCAACTCTATTGTAAAATTATTTGAACTACGTTATAGAGCTAGGTCAACTCTATTGTAAAATTATTTGTACTAGGTCATAGAGCTAGTTTAACTCTATTGTAAAATTATTTGTACTAGGTTATAGAGCTAATTTAATGCTAGTGTAAAAATTATTTGTAATAGGTCATAGAGCTAGTTCATTTCTAGTGTAATATTTTTGCACTAGGTTAAACAGCTAGTTTAACTCTACTGTAAAATTATTTGTACTAGGTGATATAACTAGTTCAACTCTAGTGTAAAATTGTTTGAACAAGGTAGTAAAGCTTGTTCAACTCCAGTGTAAAATTATTTAAACTAGGTTATAGAGCTAGTTCAAATCTAGTGTAAAATTATTTGAACTAGGTTATAGAGCCAGTTCAACTCTAGTGTAAAATTATTTGTACTAGATTATAGAGCTAGTTCAATTCTAGTGTAAAATTATTTGTACAGGGTCATAGAGCTAATACATTTTTAGTCTAATTATTTTGAACTAGGTCCTAGAGCTAGTTCAACTCTAGTGTAAAATTACTTGAACTAGATTATAGAGCTAGTTCAACTCTAGTGTAAAATTATTTGAACTAGGTTATAGAGCTAGTTCAACTGTACTGTAAAATTATTTGTACTAGGTTATATAGGTTGTTCAACTCTAGCGTAAAATTATTTGTACTAGGTTATATAGCTAGTTCAACTCTAGTTTAAAATTATTTGAACTAGGTAGTAGAGCTAGTTCAAGTCTAGTGTAAAATTATTTAAACTAGGTTATAGACCTAGTTCAAATCTAGTGTAAAATTATTTGAACTAGATTATAGAGCTAGTTCAACTTTAGTGTAAAATTATTTGTACTAGTTATAGAGCTAATACAATTCTAGTGTAAAATTATTTGTACTAGGTTATAGAGCCAGTTCATTTCTAGTGTAATTAGTTTGAACTATATTATAGAGCTAGTTCAACTCTAGTGTAAAATAATTTGAACTAGATTATAGAGCTAGATCAACTCTAGTGTAAAATTATTTGAACTAGGTATTAGAGCTAGTTCAACTCTAGTGTAAAATTATTTAAACTAGGTTATAGAGCTAGTTCAAATCTAGTGTAAAATTATTTGAACTAGGTTATAGAGCCAGTTCAACTCTAGTGTAAAATTATTTGTACTAGTTATAGAGCTAGTACAATTCTAGTGTAAAATTATTTGTACTAGGTTATAGAGCCAGTTCATTTCTAGTGTAATTATTTTGAACTAGGTTATAGAGCTATTTCAAATCCAGTGTAAAATTATTTGAACTAGATTATAGGGCTAGTTCAACTCTAGTGTATAATTATTTGAACCAGCTAGTAGAGCTAGTTCAACTCTGGTGTAAAATTAATTGAACTGGTTTATAAATCTAGTACAATTCTAGTGTAAAATTATTTGTACTAGGTTATAGAGCTAGTTCAATTATAGTGTAAAATTATTTGTACTAGGTCATAGAGCTAGTTCATTTCTAGTGTAATATTTTTCAACTAGATTATAGAGCTAGTTCAACTCTAGTGTTAAATTATTTGAACTAGGTTATAGATCTAGTTGAACTCTAGTGTAAAATTATTTGAACTAGTGAGTAGAGCTAGTTCAACTCTAGTGTAAAATTATTTAGACTAGTTGTATAGCTAGGTCAACTCTAGTGTAAACTAATTTGATCTAGGTTATAGAGCTAGGTCAAATCTAGTGTAAAATTATTTGTACTAGGTTATAGAGCTAGTTTAACTCTAGAATAAACTTATTTGCACTAGGTTATAGAGCTAGTTCAATTCTACTGTAAAATTTATTTATACTAGGCCATAGAGCTAGTTCATTTCTAGTGTAATATTTTTCCACTAGTTTATGGAGGTAGTTTAACTCTACTGTAAAATTATTTGTACTAGGTTATATAACTAGTTCAACTCTAGTGTAAAATTATTTGAACAAGGTAGTAGAGCTAGTTCAACTCTATTGTAAAATTATTTAAACTAGGTTATAGAGCTAGTTCAAATCTAGTGTAAAATTATTTGAACTAGGTGATGGATGCAGTTCAACTCTAGTGTAAAATTATTTGTACTAGATTATAGAGCTAGTACAATTCTAGTGTAAAGTTATTTGTACTAGGTCATAGAGCTAGTTCATTTTTAGTGTAATTATTTTGAACTAGGTTATAGTGCTAGTTCAACTCTAGTGTAAAATTATTTGAACTAGATTATAGAGCTAGTTCAACTCTAGTGTAAAATTATTTGAACTAGGTTATAGAGCAAGTTCAACTCTACTGTCAAATTATTTTAACTTGGTTATATAGGTAGCTCAACTATAAAGTAAAATTATTGGAACTAGGTACTAGAGCTAGTTCAACTCCAGTGTAAGATTATTTGAACTAGGTCATAGAGCTAGTTCAACTCTAGTTAAAAATTATTTGAAATAGGTTACAGAGCTAGTTCCTTTCTAGTGCAATTTTTTAAACTAGGTTATAGATCTAGTTCAACTCTAGTTAAAAATTATTTGAAAAAGGTTATAGAGCTAGGTCAACTCTATTGTAAAATTATTTGAACTAGGTTATAGAGCCAGGTCAACTCTATTGTAAAATTATTTGTACTAGGTCATAGAGCTAGTTTAACTCTATTGTAAAATTATTTGTACTAGGTTATAGAGCTAATTTAATGCTAGTGTAAAAATTATTTGTAATAGGTCATAGAGCTAGTTCATTTCTAGTGTAAAATTTTTGCACTAGGTTATAGAGCTAGTTTAACTCTACTGTAAAAATATTTGTACTAGGTTATAGAGCTAGTTTAACTCTAGTATAAACTTATTTGCACTAGGTTATAGAGCTAGTTCAATTCTACTGTAAAATTTATTTATACTAGGCCATAGAGCTAGTTCATTTCTAGTGTAATATTTTTCCACTAGTTTATGGAGGTAGTTTAACTCTACTGTAAAATTATTTGTACTAGGTTATATAACTAGTTCAACTCTAGTGTAAAATTATTTGAACAAGGTAGTAGAGCTAGTTCAACTCTATTGTAAAATTATTTAAACTAGGTTATAGAGCTAGTTCAAATCTAGTGTAAAATTATTTGAACTAGGTGATGGATGCAGTTCAACTCTAGTGTAAAATTATTTGTACTAGATTATAGAGCTAGTACAATTCTAGTGTAAAGTTATTTGTACTAGGTCATAGAGCTAGTTCATTTTTAGTGTAATTATTTTGAACTAGGTTATAGTGCTAGTTCAACTCTAGTGTAAAATTATTTGAACTAGATTATAGAGCTAGTTCAACTCTAGTGTAAAATTATTTGAACTAGGTTATAGAGCAAGTTCAACTCTACTGTCAAATTATTTTAACTTGGTTATATAGGTAGCTCAACTATAAAGTAAAATTATTGGAACTAGGTACTAGAGCTAGTTCAACTCCAGTGTAAGATTATTTGAACTAGGTCATAGAGCTAGTTCAACTCTAGTTAAAAATTATTTGAAATAGGTTACAGAGCTAGTTCCTTTCTAGTGCAATTTTTTAAACTAGGTTATAGATCTAGTTCAACTCTAGTTAAAAATTATTTGAACAAGGTTATAGAGCTAGGTCAACTCTATTGTAAAATTATTTGAACTAGGTTATAGAGCCAGGTCAACTCTATTGTAAAATTATTTGTACTAGGTCATAGAGCTAGTTTAACTCTATTGTAAAATTATTTGTACTAGGTTATAGAGCTAATTTAATGCTAGTGTAAAAATTATTTGTAATAGGTCATAGAGCTAGTTCATTTCTAGTGTAAAATTTTTGCACTAGGTTATAGAGCTAGTTTAACTCTACTGTAAAAATATTTGTACTAGGTGATATACCTAGTTCAACTCTAGTGTAAAATTGTTTGAACAAGGTAGTAAAGCTTGTTCAACTCAAGTGTAAAATTATTTAAACTTGGTTATAGAGCTAGTTCAAATCTAGTGTAAAATTATTTGAACTAGGTTATAGAGCCAGTTCAACTCTAGTGTAAAATTATTTGTACTAGATTATAGAGCTAGTTCAATTCTAGTGTAAAATTATTTGTACAGGGTCATAGAGCTAGTACATTTTTAGTCTAATTATTTTGAACTAGGTTATAGATCTAGTTCAACTCTAGTGTAAAATTATTTGAACTAGATTATAGAGCTAGTTCAACTCTAGTGTAAAATTATTTGAACTAGGTTATAGAGCAAGTTCAACTCTACTGTCAAATTATTTTAACTTGGTTATATAGGTAGCTCAACTATAAAGTAAAATTATTGGAACTAGGTACTAGAGCTAGTTCAACTCTAGTGTAAAATAATTTGAACTAGGTTATAGAGCTAGTTCAACTGTACTGTAAAATTATTTGTACTAGGTTATATTGGTAGTTCAACTCTAGTGTAAAATTATTTGTACTAGGTTATATAGCTAGTTCAACTCTAGTTTAAAATTATTTGAACTAGGTAGTAGAGCTAGTTCAACTCTAGTGTAAAATTATTTAAACTAGGTTATAGACCTAGCTCAAATCTAGTGTAAAATTATTTGAACTAGGTTATAGAGCCAGTTCAACTCTAGTGTAAAATTATTTGTACTAGTTATAGAGCTAGTACAATTCTAGTGTAAAAATATTTGTACTAGGTTATAGAGACAGTTCATTTCTAGTGTAATTATTTTGAACTAGGTTATAGATCTAGTTCAACTCTAGTGTAAAATAATTTGAACTAGATTATAGAGCTAGATCAACTCTAGTGTAAAATTATTTGAACTAGGTATTAGAGCTAGTTCAACTCTAGTGTAAAATTATTTGAGCTAGATTATAGAGCTAGTTCAACTCTAGTGTAAAATTATTTGAACTAGGTTCTAGAGCTAGTTCAACTCTAGTGTAAAATTGTTGGTACTAGGTTATAGAGCTAGTTCAATTCTAGTGTATAATTATTTGTACAAGGTCATAGAGCTAGTTCATTTACAGTGTAATTTTTTGAGACTAGGTCATAGAGCTAGTTCTAACTCTAATGTAAAATTATTTGAACTAGATTATAGAGCTAGTTCACCTCTAGTGTAAAATTATTTGAACTAGGTATTAGAGCTAGTTCAACACTGGTGTAAAATTATTTAAAATAGGTAGTAGTGCTAGTTCAATCCTAGTGTAAAATTATTTGAACTAGGTTATAGAGCTAGTTCATCTCTAGTGCAAAATTATTTGAACTAGGTATTAGAGAAAGTTCAACACTAGTGTAAAATTATTCAAAATAAGTAGTAGACCTAGTTCAACTCCAGTGTAAAATTATTTGAACTAGGTTATAGAGCTAGTTCAACTCTAGTGTAAAATTATTTAATGTAGGTTATAGAGCTAGTTCAAATCTAGTGTAAAAATATGTGAAATAGGTTACAGGGCTAGTTTAACTCTAGTGTATAATTATTTGAACCAGGTAGTAGAGCTAGTACAACTCTGGTGTAAAATTATTTGAACTGGTTTATAGTGCTAGTTCAATTCTAGTGTAAAATTATTTGTACTAGGTTATAGAGCTATTTCAATTCTTGTGTAAAATTATTTGTACTAGGTCATAGAGCAAGTTCATTTCTATTGTAATTTTTTTGAACTAGGTTATAGGTCTAGTTCAACTCTAGTGTTAAATTATTTGAACTAGGTTATAGATCTTGTCGAACTCTATTGTAAAATTATTTGAACTAGGTAGCAGAGCTAGGTTAACTCTAATGTAAAATTATTTAACTAGGTTATAGAGCTAGGTCAACTGTGGTGTAAAATTATTTCTACTAGGTCATAGAGCTAGGTTAACTCTAGTATAAAATTATTTGCACTAGGTTATAGAGCTTGTTCAATTCTACTGTAAATTTTTTTATACTAGGCCATATAGCTAGTTCATTTCTAGTGTAATATTTTCGCATTAGGTTGTGGAGCTAGTTTAACTCTACTGTAAAATTATTTGTACTAGGTTATATAACTAGTTCAACTCTAGTGTAAAATTATTTAAACAAGGTTATAGAGCTAGTTCAAATCTAGTGTAAAATTATTTGAACTAGGTTATAGAGCCAGTTCAACTCTAGTGTAAAATTATTTGTACTAGATTATCGAGCTAGTTCAATTCTAGTGTAAAATTATTTGTACTAGGTCATAGAGCTAGTTCATTTTTCGTGTAATTATTTTGAACTAGCTTATAGTGCTAGTTCAACTCTAGTGTAAAATTATTTGAACTATGTCATAGAGCTAGTTCAACTCTTGTGTAAAATTATTTGAACTTAGGTTATAGAGCAAGTTCAACTCTAGTGTAAAATTATTAGAAGGTAGGTTGTAGAGCAAGTTCTACTATAGTGTAAAATTATTTGAACCAGGTAGTAGAGCTAGTTCAACTCTGCTGTAAAATGATTTGAACTGGTTTATAGAGCTAGTCCAACTCTAGTGTTAAATTATTTGTACTAGGTTATAGAGCTAGTTAAATTCTAGTTTAAAATTATTTCTACTAGGTCATAGAGCTAGTTCATTTCTACTGTAATGTTGAACTTGGTTATATATCTAGCTCAACTCTAGTTAAAAATTATTTGAAATAGGTTACAGAGCTAGTTCATTTCTTGTGCAATTTTTTTTAACTAGGTTATAGAGCTAGTTCAACTCTAGTTAAAAATTATTTGAACTAGGTTATAGAGCTAGTTCAACACTAGTGTAAAATTATTTAAACTAGTTGTAGAACTAGTTCAACTCTAGTGTAAAATTATTTGAACTAGGTTATAGAGCTAGGTCAACTCTAGTGTAAAATTATTTGTACTAGGTCATAGAACTAGTTTAACTCCAGTGTAAAATTATCTATACTAGGTTATAGAGCTAGTTCAATTCTAGTGTAATATTTTTGCACGAGGTTATAGAGCTAGTTTAACTCTACTATAAAATTATTTGTACTATGTTATATAACTAGTTCAACTCTAGCTTAAAATTATTTGAACAAGGAAGTAGAGCTAGTTCAACTCTAGTGTAAAATTATTTAAATTAGGTTATAGAGCTAGTTCAAACCTACTACAAAATTATTTGAACTAGGTTATAGGGCTAGTTCAACTCTAGTGTAAAATTATTTGTACTAGATTATAGAGCAAGTTCAATTCTGGTGTAAAATTATTTGTACGAGGTCATAGAGCTAGTTCATTTTTAGTGCAATTATTTTAAACTAGGTTATAGCGTGTCGGTGTACTAAAGTGTGGGTCTTTTTAGTACCCCTTACTTGTGCACGGGCAGTTGTAGCCGTACCGCGGCAAGCCTTGCCGGGGAATAGCTAGGAGTAATCACGAGACTAAGACGACAAGGAGACATTCAAGTCAACGATCAGACCAGAAAACAGAAGGCCAAAGGGTTGCGGAGGCCCGGCAAGACCCTTGCCGGCAAGTTCTCGCGCCAGACGAGACCCGGTCCCGGCAAGCCCCGGGCCCGGCAAGGATTCGGTCCCGGCAAGCCCCGGGCCCGGCAAGGACTCGGTCCCGGCAAGCCCCGGCCCTGGCAAGGCTCTGCACAGTACAGCGCTATTGCTCCAGTACAGCGGCCAGCCTTGTCATTTAGGGCTTGTCCTCATGGTGACGTGGTGTCATGCTGGCCACGCGATGCTTAAGCGGTGCTGATGGGATGGCTGCTTTTGCCCATCCCCTGTAAAGCTTTTCCAAGCCCGAGACGCTAAGGGACACCTCGACGGACACCTCACGGTGCATTTAATGAGTTTTTCCTAAGCCGTCAGGGTTAGGTATGATAATAGTGTGGTAACACTGTAGTTACTTTCCACCTCATGCCTTATCTTGTACGCCATTGTGGTAGCCCCTTTGACTAATATAAAAGGAGGCCCGAGACGTACAGGGGAGGAGGGAGGGACCCTTCGAAAGCCCATTATGCATGCGTAGCTGCTACTGTAGCTCCCAGAACTCGGCCAAGAACATCCACAATAATACAATCAAAGCAGGAGTAGGGTTTTACGCATCCGTGCGGCCCGAACCTGGGTAAATCCCCCGCGTGCTATTCGTTAGTTCTGCTCTTCGTGCAACCCTCTCCCCTTTGCCGAACCGTAAGGGATCTCCTTGATCCCATAGGTGTTCGTACTCCACGACATCTTTGGCGCGCCAGGTAGGGGAGATCGAGGTTGTGCGAACCTGATCTAGTGATCAGCGCGTCAGATCTTTGATCATCTTCACCACCATGGCTCCCAAGAAGAAGGGTTTCACGGCGGTTGGTCCATCCGCATCCATCGTGCCTGATGCTGCGCGCGCAGGCGACGGGGTAGACGCGGGTGGAGGAGGTGGAGGCTCCGAGCTTCCACGGCGTTCCGGCGATCCGAGCCGGACGAGCAACAGGTCCAAGGATGGAGTTGCGCAACCTGCGGGTGGTGCAGCGACTTCCAAGGATGGAGCGGCGCCTTCTAGGACGAATACGCCGGCGCATGCGCCGCGACCTTCTCAGGACGCGCGTGACGTGCGGCCTCAAGACGTTGGTGGTTCTGGGCGTCCGCATGGGAAAACCCCTGCGCATCACTCCCAGGGTGCGCAGGGCCAAGATACGCGCCAGCAAGCTGGTGGAGGCCGCGCGCGGGTTCAGAGTCGTGATGGTGCTTCTTCTAACCCTGTTAGGAGTTTGAGCACCTCACGCTCTTCGCACCTGTCGCCGCCGCCTACGCCAGCAGAGGCGTTGGCGCGAGCTCAGCTGCTCCTAGACTTCCCTCCCGCCGCGGAGAAGCTAGACGAGTGGCGAGCCGCTATCCAGAGCCTCATCGGCCTAGCCAACAACGACGTACCGCAGCAGGGTGAACCCTCGCGGCTACAGTCGTCTAGGCTGGTGCATGGCGAGGGAGAGAAGGCCGGAGCTGGAACGACTACGTTGCGTTCCCCTCCGCTGCGTCAAGAGCGGTCGTTAACTCGGCGGACCGGCGCCCGTGAAGATGATTCCACGGCATCGTCTGATCCGCGGGTTCGCCGTGATCAAGGTCACGTTCTTCGGGAACGGAAGAAGGAGGACGCTCGAACCACCATCGAGCGCCAAAGGGAAGCGCGTCGCCAGTCCAACAAGCGCGCTGGGGCCTCTGTTGACGAGCCCGCGCCAGGGTACCCTGGCTGCCTACCTTACGAGGTGGGTTGCCCAGCGTTTACTCGTGAGCTGCGGCAAGTCCAGTGGCCTAGCTCCCGCTCCTTCAAGCCGGAAGTACCGGAGAAGTACGACGGCAAGACCCATCCGTCCGAGTTCTTGAGCATCTACACCATCGTGGTGCAAGCTGCCGGGGCTCGTGACGATAAGGTGCTGGCCAACTACTTTCCGTTGGTACTGAAGCCCAACGTGAGATCGTGGTTGATGCACCTGCCTGAGAATTCCATCTCTTCTTGGGTCGACCTGTGCCATCAGTTTGTTGGCGCCTTCACCGGCGGCCACCAAGCTCCTGGCCAGGAGAGTGATCTGCACATCATTCCCCAGAAGGAGGGCGAAACTTTGCGCAAGTATATCCAGAGGTTCAGCCGCATCCAGCACAACATTCCTGACGTTCATCCCGCCGCCGTCATCAGCGCCTTTCATCAGAATGTGCGCAATCGTAAGATGCGGGAGGAGTTGGCGATGAACAAAGTCAGAGATGTCGCCGAGCTCTACGCCTTGGCCGACAAATGTGCTCGGGCAGAGGAAGGAAGGAGACTCCCCGGCGAGAACGCTAGCGCTGGAGTCGACTCCGACAGCGAAGACGCTCCTGCCCCGGCAAGAAAGGGGCGGCGGAAGAACAAGAAGCGCAAGGGCAAGGCCGTGCTTGCCGTTGAAGGTTCGGGCAACACCGGCACCGCCAAGAAGTCCAAGACCGACGACCCCGGCAAGGAGGTTGCCGGGTGTGCGGCGTGTCAGGCCTTGGCGGCTGCCGACAAGCCAGAAGGATCCGGCAAACAGTACTGCAAGATCCACCGTACCAAGGGCCATGATCTCCAAGACTGTCGGCAAGTTGAGGAGCTTGCCGAGAAGCAGCGCGCCGAGTACGAAAGGCGCGACAAGGAAAGAGCCCAAGATGGTGCCGGAGGGTCTGGCAGGAAGCGCGGTCGAGGAGGTCGTCGCGGCAAACCCAGGCAGCAGCAAGAGAATCCTGCCCGGGGCCGCGCCAAAGAACAAGGAAATGATGATGATGATGCGGAGGGCGACGAGTCCAGCGAACACGAGTTCCAGAAGGCTACAGAGGCCATGTGCATCGACGGGAGCGCTTCGTTGCATTCCTCTCATCGCCAGCTCAAGCAGTGGGCGCGTGAGATTAATGCGGCAGAGCCATCCCTCGATGCCCGGAAGCCACTGAAGTGGTCCCTCACGCCTATCATTTTCGACGCCGAGGATCACCCTGATCGCACAACTGCGGTCGGGTGCTTGCCGTTGTTGGTTTCGCGAACGATTCGCAACCTCCAGGTGACGAAAATGTTAGTTGACAGTGGGGCCGGCCTGAACCTGATCTCGCCCGATGTGATCAAGAGGCTGCAAATTCCCGACGAAGATCTCGAGGAAACAGGTTCTTTCCAAGGGATCAATCCGGGAAGGAACCAGCCGAAAGGCAAGATCACGCTGCCGGTAACTTTCGGCAGCAAGCTGAACTTCAGGACGGAGAAGGTCGTCTTCGACGTCGCCAGGATTCCGTTGCCATACAATGGAATCCTTGGCCGCCCAGCGCTGGCTAAGTTCATGGCGGCCTCGCATTACGCCTACAACGTCTTGAAGATGCCCGGTCCAATGAGCGTCATCATTGTCCACTCCGACAAGAAAGACGCGCTCATTTGCACCGACAAGCTCTACCGGGAAGCAGTTGCAGCGTCCGCCGCCAAGGCGCATGCTCCTGCCGCTCAAGATCCCGGCAAGAAGAAGCAGCCCGGCAAGACCTCTAGTACAAACTCCGGCAAGCGCGCCTCTCCAGAGTGCGGCGCTGCCGTCGAGGGTGCCCCAGAGAGCTCTGCCGGCCAGATCAAGAAATCCAAGGCTGCTCCGCCTGAGACCAAGAAGGTGCCCGCCAAGGAGGACGGGACGGGGGGAACCTTCACCATAAGCTCCACCCTTGATGACAAATAGGAAAGCGCGCTCGTTGCCTTCCTGCGGGCGAATGTCGATGTGTTTGCATGGCAACCATCTAACATTCCCGATGTTCCCAGGGAGGTAATTGAGCACCACCTAGCTGTCTATCCCCACGCGCGGCCCGTCAAGCAGAAGGTGCGGAAGCAAGCCTTGGAGCGGCAAGAGTTTATCACGGAAGAGATTAGGAAGCTTGAGGCGGCAGGCCTGGTTAGAGGAGTCCTCCACCCTACATGGTTGGCTAACCCAGTTGTTGTGCGCAAGGCGAATGATAAGTGGAGGCTATGTATTGACTTTACAGATATCAATAAAGCCTGTCCAAAAACCCCTTTCCCTTGCCACGCATCGACCAGATTGTGGATTCCACTGCCGGCTGCGATTTGCTGTCATTTCTTGACGCATACTCAGGCTATCACCAGATCTTCATGGCGAAAGAAGACGAAGAGAAGACCGCGTTTATCACCCCATGTGGCACATATTGCTTCTTGCGTATGCCTTTCGGGTTGAAAAGTGCTGGTTCGACCTTTGCTAGAGCTGTCCAGATTGGTTTCGGGGCCCAGCTGCATAGAAATATGGAAGCTTACATGGATGACATAGTGGTCAAAACCAAGGACAAGGCAACGCTCATTCAAGATCTGGAGGAGACATTTGCAAATCTGCGCAGGATCAACTTGAAGCTCAATCCCGAGAAGTGTGTGTTTGGCGTCCCATCCGGCAAGCTTCTCGGGTTCTTTGTATCTTAGCGTGGAATTGAAGCCAATCCCGACAAGATCAAGGCAATTGAGCAGATCGAAGCGCCAAGGCGAGTTAAGGATGTGCGCCGCCTTGCTGGCTGCGTCGCTGCTTTGAGTAGGTTCATCTCAAAGTCTGCTGAGCGCGCCCTGCCATTTTTCTAAATTTTGAAGAAGGCAGGTCCAATGAAATGGACTCCA
This sequence comes from Elymus sibiricus, assembly GCA_039707655.1. Lineage (NCBI taxonomy): Eukaryota > Viridiplantae > Streptophyta > Magnoliopsida > Poales > Poaceae > Elymus > Elymus sibiricus. Next base: position 495,638,612 of record CM077665.1, read on the forward strand.
GAAGTGGAGGCAGCGCTGCAGGATTTGAAGAAGTACCTCTCCTCTTCGCCAGTACTAGTCGCGCCTAGACCACAAGAGCCGTTGCTGCTATATCTGGCGGCAACGAATCAAGTGGTTAGTGCTGCGCTGGTGGCAGAGAGAAAAGTGGAGGAGGATGCAGCGGCAACGGCAGGCCCGCCAAGCGACTTGCCGGGGCCAGCCCCGGCAAAGTCTGGTGCTGACAAGGAAAGACCCGCGCAGTCAAGTCAGGCAGTGCAAAAGAAGAAGATGGTGCAGCGCCCAGTCTATTTCGTCAGCTCCCTGTTGCAGGGGGCTAGGTCGAGGTATTCTGGTGTGCAGAAGTTGCTCTTCGGCCTTCTCATGGCCTCAAGGAAGCTGCGCCATTACTTCCAAGCACATGAGATCACCGTCGTCACTCGCTTTCCGCTACAACGGATTCTCCGGAACCCAGAAGCAACCGGCAGGATCGTGGAGTGGGCGTTGGAGCTGTCATGCTTTGGTCTCAAGTTTGAAAGTTCTTCAACTATCCAGAGCAGGGCCTTGGCAGAGTTCATTGCAGAATGGACCCCAACGCCAGACGACGAAGTTCAAGAATCAGCGATTCCCGGCAAGGAAACAGATCGCGAATGGATCATGTACTTTGATGGAGCCTTTTCGCTGCAAGGCGCCGGTGCCGGCGTGCTGCTTGTCGCACCCACCGGAGAGCGCCTCAAGTACGTCATCCAGATGCATTTTCCCCGGGAGAGATCGACCAACAACATGGCAGAGTATGAAGGACTGCTTGCCGGTCTCAGGATCGCGGCAGACCTTGGGATCAGGAAGCTCATCGTCAGGGGTGACTCCCAGCTCGTCGTGAGGCAGGTCAACAAAGATTATCAGAGCCCGCTGATGGAAGCATACGTCGATGAAGTGAGGAAGCTGGAGGAGCGCTTTGACGGTCTTCAGACAGAGCATGTTCCTCGATCAGAGAACGGCATTGCCGACGACCTATCGAAGCGTTCCGCGCTCAAGCTACCTGTGGAACCAGGGACTTTTGTGCTCCGCTTGACTCAACCATCCGTGTCGCCATCGACAAGGCCTGATAAGAGAAGAAAGTTAAGTACCGGCGAGTACTTCCCGGCAGGGCTTCCCGAAGCCCCCGGCAAGGATCTAGCCGGGAACGACACGGTTGCCGGTGAGCAGCGGCTTCATGCAGAACCTCAGGTTGCCGAAGAAATACCGATTGCCGGTGAGCAGCTGCTCCGCCAAGAGCCTCAGGTTCTTGCCGTAGAAGCAAATGCTCCCGCAGCTGAAGAGTCGCCTTTAGTCCTGGTCGTCGAGCCACAGGCTCCGGCATGGGCACAGCAAATAGTCCATTTCCTTCAGACAGGAGAACTCCCTGAGGAGCAGGAAGAAGCTGAGAAAGTAGCCCGTCAGTCAAGTATGTACCAGTTCGTCGACAACGTCCTGTACAGAAAGAGACCCAACGGTGTGAAATTGAAGTGCATTCCTCGGGAGGACGGACTAGAGCTGTTGGCAGAGATTCATGGGGGCGTATGTGGATCCCACATAGGCTCAAGAGCCCTTGTCGGCAAGGCGTTCTGGCAAGGATTCTTCTGGCCTACTGCCCTCCAGGATGCAACAGCACTAGTAACCAAGTGTGAAGCGTGCCAGTTCCATTCGAAGCAACTTCATCAGCCGGCTCAAGCTCTCCAAACGATCCCTCTCTCCTGGCCCTTCTCGGTCTGGGGGCTCGACATACTGGGTCCCTTCCCCCGCACTGCCGGGGGCTTCGAGTACTTGTACGTTGCTATCGACAAGTTCACGAAGTGGCCAGAAGTGGAAGCAGTGAGGAGGGTGACAGCACAATCAGCAGTCAAGTTCTTCAAGGGGATTGTGTGCCGTTTTGGTGTGCCGAACAGGATCATCACCGACAACGGTACGCAGTTCACTAGTCGCACCTTCATGCAGTACGTCCAAGACCTTGGCGGCAAGATCTGTTTTGCCTCTGTTGCTCACCCGAGGAGCAACGGCCAAGCGGAAAGGGCGAACGCTGAAGTGTTGCGCGGTCTCCGGACCAGAACTTTCGACAAGCTGCGCGAGCATGGAAGACGCTGGATTGATGAGTTGCCGGCGGTTCTTTGGTCAATCAGACGACGCCAAATCGAGCCACCGGCCAGACGCCCTTCGCTCTGGTCTACGGAGCGGAGGCAGTTCTCCCCACGGAACTCGTATACGGGTCACCTCGAGTGCTCGCTTATGATGAGCTTGAGCAAGAGCAGCTGCGGCGAGATGACGCGCTGCTCCTTGAGGAGAACCGTCTTCGCGCTGCTGTGCGAGCTGCTCGCTACCAGCAAGCTTTGCGCCGCTACCATAGCCGCAAAGTTCACGCCCGGAGTCTTGAGGAAGGCGACCTTGTTCTTCGGCGCGTTCAGTCAGCCAAGAATTCCAACAAGTTGACGCCGAAGTGGGAAGGCCCTTACCGGGTAGTGCGAGTCACCAGGCCTGGCGCTGTCCGCCTGGAGACCGAAGAGGGCTTGCCAGTGAGCAACTCCTGGAATATCGAGCACCTTCGCAAGTTCTACCCGTAAGGCGCGGTTGTTCGGGTTTCTTGCTGTGATAGCGATACGGCCAGCAGGCTGCTGACGACCCGAATCCAGCGCTCGCGGCAGCGTAACGCTCCGGCAAGATCCCGGCAACGCCATTCTGTACGAGTGTTGCCGCTGGCATGTAATCCTTGGAGAATGGTGGTATGGAGGCCAGACGACATTCATGGTTGGCGCCTTGCCGGAAGGAAAGGAATAACGACAAAAAGCAGAGCTAAGTTGCTAAACCCCTTAAGCAGATTTTGATTTTTGTAAGGCTGTATTCCCTTGAACGATTTCGGCTTTGTATGGAAAACCTGCACGCGATGGAATCTTGTCGTGATCGGCTGCGCCCCTACTCTGTTTCGAGTCCGCTCGACAGTCTAGGTGGCCGCGCTGAAAGCATCAAGATTTCTTGCCGTGAGCAGCACTACCCGCAAGCGGCTGACGACCCGAATCCAGCGCTCGCGACAGGGTTATGCTCCGGCAAGTTCCCAGCAAAGCCTAGGGTACACGCCATACAGAGAGAAATTGAACAAAGGGAATAGCATGCCATAATTCAAAGAGAGCAAGTTATATTACATCTAGTGCTTGCCGCGTTTCTGACATAAGACGAATTGTCTTTTACATGGAATGCTGGCGGCAAGATGAGGAAGAGATAGGAGGCTACAGTTAATCCCGGCGATCGCCCTCGACCCTCTTCACCTGGCTCACCCGATCGACGATGGGCGCGACAAGCTACTCGAGAGCCTTGACGTCCGCGTCCTTCGGCAAGCTCTTCAAGGCTTTGGAGAGGTCGACGCCAGGGTTCCTGTACGCCACCTTCATCAACACCTTGCGGAGGATGAGCTGGCAGAGCTTCCGGGATTCGTCGGCCAGCTTGCTTGTCTGATTCGCCTGGAGTAGCTTGAGGGCGTCGACGAGCTTGTCGAAGAACATGGTTAGCCTGGCGCTTGAGGATATGTTGTCGTCGACTGAGTATTCGAAGCCCGGCAAGTCCATGGTCTCCAGCTCCGCGCCAAGCTTCTCGGCGACGTCCGCCAGCCTGGCAGTCCAGAGCTTCACGCTTGAAGTGTACTCGTTGTGGGTGGTGGCGGCGTTCTGGAGCAGCTCCTGTTCGTCATGGAGGTCTTTGATAAGAGTCCTCTCGCGAACTCGGGCGGCCTCAAGAGACCCCTCCAGCGTGGATAGCTTTAGCTTCAGATCTTCGATGGAGTCCTTGGCGGAGGAGAGCTGCTGGATCTTCTCGGATGCGGCGGCCTGCGTCTCCATCAGGCTGTGGAGAGCCTTGTCTCTCTCGGCCTCGAGTGTTGAGACCTTCTTTCCGTGGTCCTCAAGAGCGACCTCCAGCTGCTTCGTCTTCTCCTCCAGCGAGTTCTTGGCGGTCTCCGCAGCTCCGGCAGCGTCGAGGGCCTCTTTGAGCTTGCCGGCGTGGTCTTCAGTTAGAGCTCTGAGCGTCTTCAAGTGTTTCTGCTCAAGCTCCTGGACCCGCCGCGCGACAAGACTTTCGAGCTCTTCATCCTTGTTGCGAAGCTTGGCGGCAAGCCCCGCCTCGCGGGCGGCAAGGTCCTCTTCCTGGGCGTCAAGGCTGATGCGGCGCTGCATCAAGAGGGCTTCTGCCGCGGCGGCATGCTGGGCGGCCTCCTCCTGCGTTTTCTCGATGTCTGATTGCTTCAGCAGGAGGACGTTCCGCTCTTCCGCTCTTGGAGGGCCTCGCCATACCAAGCCTGTGTCTCTCTGACGCGTTGTTGGAAGTCTCCTTCCGCGGCCTCGACGAGCGCCGCCCGGGAGTCCAGTTTCTCCTTCCGGGTGCGATAGAGCGTCTGGAGTTTCTGATAATTGTCATTCATGGCTTGAAGTAGTTGTTCCTCCTTGGGCTCACTGATGGCAGCGACGGTGATTTCCCCGTCAAGATGTTCCCCTTCAACCAGCTCTTCAATGATTGCCGACCCCGGCATGCTGACAACGTTTTTGCCGGCCCTGATATATTAGCTTGAGGGAGGGGCCTGGAACGACGAGGATTGGTCTTCGGCAGTCGAGGGCCCCGCGGCAGTAGAAGCGCCTGGCGCTCCTGCGGCGGAAGCGCCGTCGGTATGGCCGCGGGTCTCCTCACCGGCCCCCTCGGCAGCCTTGGCGGCCTCGGTGGCAGCGGCCTCGGCGGCAGCGGCCTTGGCGGCCTCGGCGGCAGCGGCCTTGGCGGCCTCAGCGGCAGCAGCTTCGGCGGCAGCAGCTTTGGCAGCCTCGGCGGCGGCATGCTTGGCGGCCTCTTCGGCAGCAACCTTGCCGGCTTTAGTGGAGACATCCCTGGCGGTCTCTTCAATGACGGCGTCAGTATCCATGAGTTCTGTCAGAAGAAGATTGAAAGCCAAGAACTTGATTAAGATGAAGCTGGGAAGGAAGTCCAAGAAGACAAAAAGAAGAAAAACCAAAGCGACAAGAATTCTTTGGGGCAAGTAACTTTACCTGCGTCAAGGAAGAGGTTGCCGAAGCTTGCGCTTGCCGGCCCCTCCTCATCGTCGCGGTAGAGCTTGCCCGAAGACTCACCCCTGGGCGGTGTGGTCGACGGAGGTGGCATGGCAGAGGCAGCTCCTGCTGTCGCTTCTCGCTGTTGCTCCGCTCCTGCACGCCCGGAGCTGTCAGTAGAGAAGATGCACACCCCGGCACGCGCCAGTGGGTAGTGAGTAGAAGACTCACGCTGGGGGCTGCGCCGGGGGCTGCGTCGAGGACTGCATCGAGGGTTGCGTTCTGGGCTTGACTCCGAGCTAACGAGAACCGTTTCCGGCGCGCCCGAGGTGCTTGCCGGCGGCTCGACGCTTGTTGAGGTCTTGGCCCCCTTCGCCACCCTCTGTGCCAGAGTCTCCGCATCCCTGAGGAGGCAAAAACAGAGCAAGTTAATCAAGCAAAACTAGAACGACGAGAATCGAGGCTGTGGCGGGACTCTTACTCGTCTTCTTCTTCCTCAGAGCTGATGGCGGAGAGGTCAAAGCCGACCCTCGCCGCAGTTCCTGACAGAGGAGGAGGAGGACTGGCCCTGGGCCGCTTGGCAGCGGCAGGTTGTGGCGCGGCCTCGCCAGCCGCCCCTTTCCTGAAGCCTCGCTGCTCGAGGGAGGTTGGCAGGCTGGAGCGCTAGTGGCGTTCTTCCGGAGGACGCGCCTCTTTCTGTGTTGAAGAGCTGGGGGCTCTTCCTCCTCCTCTTCTTCCTCTTCGGCGGCGCCTCCGGCAGAAGAGCTCCCGGCAGCGGCTTCGCTTGGCTCCCCGGCAGCCTCGTCTCGCCCGGCAAGATCTTCCAGCAGCAAGTCCTCGCCTTCGCTGGACTCAGCGCTGCCGGCTTCTTCGGCAAGGTTCGCCTCTTCCGCCCTGTTGGCGATGTAGGCGAGCTCCTCCTCCGTGGTGGCGCGGACAAGGTTCTCTGCGCGGATGGCCTTCTCCGCCAAGTTGTCGAAGAACGCCAGCGCCTGCTCCGCGGACGGCTCGATCCACCTCTCGTCGATGCTATGGGCATTAAACGCCGGCATCATGGCGATGATGGAGGTCAGTGATGAGTTGTTGCACAGTGGGACGACGCCCGCCGGCAAGTCTCCCACTGATCCAGAATTGAAGAGCTGTTGGCAGAGGGCTGCGTGCCCCATGGCTGTTAGATTATTATCCAGCCCAGGCCGCACCCACATGACGTCGGCAGCGTTCCTGTACTCCCAGGCAGGGCGCCCCTTGTTCTGCAGTGGGGCAATGCGCCGGCGAAGGAAATCTGAAGCAATCATCTCCACCTTCAGCCCGGCAGCCCTGAGGCGCAGTATCCTGGTGGTGGCGATGGTGAGTTTGCTGTCGTCAGGGTCCGCGGCACCCCAATCCTTGCCGCGGGCCACCTTCTTCTTCCGCACCTCGCAGAACGGTTGGGGCTCCTTTTCCCGGACCCAGCACCACTTGCCGCGCCACTCATCCCATCTATCGCGGTAGAGCCCCTCTGGGTATGTCTCCTTGGTTGCCGTCCTCGGGATCCAAGCGATGCTGCCAGAGAGGGCGTCGCCCCTTTGGATGCGGGGGTAGAAGTAGTGCCGGAAAAGTGCAGTGCTCGGGACGACCCCAACAAAATTCTCGCAAAGGTGCGCGAAGACGGACATGCAAGTCACGGCATTCGGCGTGAAATCTAACAGCTGGAAGCCGTAGGTGAGCATGATATCTATGAAGAAATCCGAGTACGGGGGACAGAGGCCGCACCAGAAGTAATCGGCAAAGAAGGGATAGTCTCCTGGCTTTGCCTTGCGAGAAGCTACACTCACTTTGGTGGCTGGATGCGCCGTGGTCTCAGTCGCCCATGCGAACTGGTACCTCTCCTTCAAGGTCTCCGCATCAAGCGTCGAGGGGAAGACGGCGCGTTCCTTCCGCATCTTCACCAGCTTGCTCTCCGCCGCAGCGGCCGCTTCCGCCGCCTTGCCCTTGCTCAGCTTGGGCGGCATGGTGGCTATGGAAGAGGGCGCTGGAAACGTCGAGAGCGGTGGAGGCGGGTGGAGGGAGAAAGGCTCTGCTTTGGGCGCGAGGAAGAAGACGATGGCGACGGCTCTGAGATTGAGATTGAAAAGGCGGAGGGGGTAAATGAGCAGTGTCCTCTGCGATTCCCTTTTTATGGGGAAGGCGCGAGGCGGGCTCTTTACCGCCCGCTTTTACAGCGGAGTTTCCGCCCACGTCTATCACGTCACGCGATTAATGCGCGTAGTGGGGGGCGTGGTAAAAGAGATAATGATTACAAGCAGTTATTCCCTGCCACGCGTGCCCGTGCACTATTTTGGGCCTAGCCCAACAGGCCTGGCACCCGTGTATGGCCTAGGCCCGGGGGCTCCTGTCGGTGTACTAAAGTGTGGGTCTTTTTAGTACCCCTTACTTGTGCACGGGCAGTTGTAGCCGTACCGCGGCAAGCCTTGCCGGGGAATATCTAGGAGTAATCACGAGACTAAGACGACAAGGAGACATTCAAGTCAACGATCAGACCAGAAAACAGAAGGCCAAAGGGTTGCGGAGGCCCGGCAAGACCCTTGCCGGCAAGGTCTCACGCCAGACGAGACCCGGTCCCGGCAAGCCCCGGGCCCGGCAAGGATTCGGTGTCGGCAAGCCCCGGGCCCAGCAAGGACTCGGTCCCGGCAAGCCCCGGCCCCGGCAAGGCTCTGCACAGTACAGCGCTATCGCTCCAGTACAGCGGCCAGCCTTGTCGTTTAGGGCTTGTCCTCATGGTGACGTGGTGTAATGCTGGCCACGCGATGCTTAAGCGGTGCTGATGGGATGGCTGCTTTTGCCCATCCCCTGTAAAGCTTTTCCAAGCCCGAGACGCTAAGGGACACCTCGACGGACACCTCACGGTGCATTTAATGAGTTTTGTCCTAAGCCGTCAGGGTTAGGTATGATAATACTTTGGTAACACTGTAGTTACTTTCCACCTCATGCCTTATCTTGTACGCCATTGTGGTAGCCCCTTTGACTAATATAAAAGGAGGCCCGAGACGTACAGGGGAGGAGGGAGGGGCCCTTCGAAAGCCCATTATGCATGCGTAGCTGCTACTGTAGCTCCCAGAACTCGGCCAAGAACATCCACAATAATACAATCAAAGCAGGAGTAGGGTTTTACGCATCCGTGCGGCCCGAACCTGGGTAAATCCCCCGCGTGCTGTTCGTTAGTTCTGCTCTTCGGGCAACCCTCTCCCCTTTGCCGAACCGTAAGGGATCTCCTTGATCCCATAGGTGTTCGTACTCCACGACATAGCGCTAGTTCAAATCTAATGTAAAATTATTTGAACTAGATTATAGAGCTAGTTCAACTCTAGTGTAAAATTATTTGAACTAGGTTATCGAGCTAGTTCAACTCTACTCTAAAATTATTTGTACTAGGTTATATAGCTAGTTCAACTCTAGTGTAAAATTATTTGTACTAGGTTATATAGCAAGTTCAACTCTAGTGTATAATTATTTGAACTAGGTAGTAGAGCTAGTTCAACTCTAGTGTAAAATTATTTAAACTAGGTCATAGAGCTAGTTCAAATCTAGTGTAAAATTATTTGAACTAGGTTATAGAGCCAGTTCAACTCTAGTGTCAAATTATTTGTACTAGTTATAGAGCTAGTTCAATTCTAGTGTAAAATTATTTACACTAGGTTATAGATCTAGTTCATTTCTAGTGTAATTATTTTGAAATAGTGTATAGAGCTAGTTCAACTCTACTGTAAAATTATGTGAACTAGATTATAGAGCTAGATCAAGTCTAGTGTAAAATTATTTGAAATAGGTATTAGAGCTAGTTCAACTCTAGTGTAAAATTATTTGTACTAGGTTATAGAGCTAGTTCAACTCTAGTGTAAAATTATTGGTACTAGGTTATAGAGCTAGTTCAATTCTAATCTAAAACTATTTGTACTAGGTCATAGAGCTAGTTCATTTCCATTGTAAGTTTTTGGAACTAGGTTATAGAGGTAGTTCAACTCTAGTGTAAAATTATTTGAACTAGGTTATAGAGCTAGTTCAGTTCTATTGTAAAAAAAATTAAACTAGGAATTAGAGCTAGTTCAACACTAGTGTAAAATTATTTAAAATAGGTAGTAGAGCTAGTTCAACTCTAGTGTCAAATTATTTGAACTAGTTTATAGAGCTAGTTCAACTCTAGTGTAAAATTATTTGTACTTGGTATTAGAGGTAGTTCAACACTAGTGTAAAATTATTTAAAATAGGTAGTCGAGCTAGTTCAATCCTAGTGTAAAATTATTTGAACTAGGTTATAGAGCTAGTTCAGCTCTAGTGTAAAATTATTTGAACTAGGTACTAGAGCTAGTTCAACACTAGTGTAAAATTGTTTAAAATAGGTAGTAGAGTTAGTTCAACTCCAGTGTAAAATTATTTGAACTAGTTTGTAGAGCTAGTTCAACTCTAGTGTAAAATTATTTGAACTAGTTTAAAGAGCTAGTCCAACTCTAGTTAAAAATTATTTGAAATAGGTTACATAGCTAGTTCATTTCTAGTGTAATTTTTTTGAACTAGGTTATAGAGCCAGTTCAACTCTAGTTAAAAATTATTTCAACTAGGTTATAGAGCTAGTTCAACACTAGTGTAAAATTATTTGAACTAGGTTATAGAGTTAGGTCAAACCTAGTGTAAAGTTATTTGTACTAGGTCTTAGAGCTAGTTTAACTCTAGTTTAGTTGTACTAGGTTATAGAGCTAGTCCAATTCTACTGTAAAAATTATTTGTACTAGGTGATAGTGCTAATTCATTTCCAGTGTAATATTTTTGCACTAGGTTATAGAGATAATTTAACTCTACTGTAAAATTATTAGTACTAGGTTATATAACTAGTTCAACTCTAGTGTAAAATTATTTGAACAAGGTAGTAGAGATAGTTCAACTCTAGTGTAAAATTATTTAAACTAGGTTATATAGCTAGGTCAAATCTAGTGTAACATTATTTGAACTAGGTTATAGAGCCAGTTCAACTCTAGTGTAAAATTATTTGTACTAGGTTATAGAGCTAGTTCAATTCTAGTGTAAAATTATTTCTACTAGGTCATAGAGCTAGTTCATTTTTTGTGTAATTATTTTGAACTAGGTTATGGAGCTAGTTCAACTCTTGTGTAAAATTATTTGAACTAGATTATAGAGAAAGTTGAACTCTAGTGTAAAATTATTTGAAATAGGTTATAGAGTTAGTTCAACTCTACTGTAAAATTATTTGAACATGGTTTTATAGCTAGCTCAACTCTAGTGTAAAATTATTTGAACTGGGTAGTAGAGCTAGTTCAACTTTAGTGTAAAATTATTTGAACTTGGTTATTGAGCTAGTTCAACTCTATTTAAAAATTATTTGAAATAGTTTACAGAGCTAGTTCATTTCTAGTGCAATTTTTTGAACTAGGTTGTAGAGCTAGTTCAACTCTAGTATAAAATTATTTGTACTAGTTATAGAGCTGGTTTAACTCTAGTATAAAATTATTTGTACTAGGTTATAGAGCTAGTTTAATTCTACTGTAAAAAATTATTTGTAGTAGGTCATAGAGTTAGTTCATTTCTAATGTAATATTTTTGCAATAGGTTATAGAGCTAGTTTAACTCTACTGTAAAATTATTTGTACTGGGTTATATAACTAATTCAACTCTAGTTTAAAATTATTTGACCAAGGTAGTATAGCTAGTTCAACTCTAGTTTAAAATTATTTGTACTAGATTATAGAGCTTGTTCAATTCTAGTGTAATATTATTTGTACTAGGTCATAGAGCTAGTTTATTTTTAGTGCAATTATTTTGAACTAGGTTATAGAGCTAGTTCAACTCTAGTGTAAAATTATTTGAACTAGATTATAGAGCTAGTTCAACTCTAGTGTCAAATTATTTGAACGAGTTTATAGAGCTAGTTCAACTCTACAGTAAAATTATTTGTACTAGGTTATAGAGCTAGTTCAACTCTAGTGTAAAATTATTTGTACTAGGTTATATAGCTAGTTCAAATCTTGTGTAAAATTATTTGAACTAGGTAGTAGAGCTAGTTCAACTCTAGTGTAAAATTATTTAAACTAGGTTATAGGGCTAGCTCAAATCTAGTGTAATATTATTTGAACAAGGTTATAGAGCAAGTTCAACTCTAGTGTAAAATTATTTGAACTAGGTTATAGAGCTAGTTCAACTCTACTGTAAAATTATTTGTACTAGGTTATATAGCTAGTTCAAATCTAGTGTAAAATTATGTGTACTAGGTTGTATAGCTAGTTCAATTCTAGTGTAAAATTATTTGAACTAGGTAGTAGATCTAGTTCAACTCTAGTGTAAAATTATTTGTACTAGGTTATAGAGCCAGTTGAACTCTAGTGTAAAATTATTTGTACTAGCTATAGAGCTAGTTTAATTCTAGTGTAAAATTATTTATACTAGATAGTAGAGCTAGTTCAATCCTAGTGTAAAATTATTTGAACTAGGTTATAGAGCTAGTTCATCTCTAGTGTAAAATTATTTGTACTAGGTCATAGAACTAGTTTAAATCTAGTGTAAAATTATTTGTACTAGGTTATAGAGCTAGTTCAATTCTACTGTGAAAATTATTTGTACTAGGTCATAGAGCTAGTTCATTTCTAGTGTAATATGTTTGCAGTAGGTTATAGAGCTTGTTTAACTCTACTGTAAAATTATTTGAACTAGGTTATAGAGCCAGTTCAACTCTAGTGTAAAATTATTTGTACTAGTTATAGAGCTAGTTCAATTCTAGTGTAAAATTATTTGCACTAGGTTATAGCGCTAGTTCATTTGTAGTGTAATTATTTTGAACTAGTGTATAGAGCTAGTTCAACTCTAGTGTAAAATTATTTGAACTAGATCATAGAGCTAGATCAATTCTAGTGTAAAATTAATTGAAATAGGTATTAGAGCTAGTTCAACTCTAGTGTAAAATTATTTGAACTAGGTAGTAGATCTAGTTCAACTCTAGTGTAAAATTATGTGAACTAGGTTATAGAGCTTGTTCAATTCTAGTGTAAAATTAATGGTACTAGGTTATAGAACTTGTTCAATTCTAATCTAAAATTATTTGTACTATGTCATAGAGCTAGTTCAGTTCTAGTGTAATATGTTTGCAATAGGTTATAGAGCTAGTTTAACTCTACTGTAAAATTATTTGTAGTGGGTTATATAACTAATTCAACACTAGTGTAAAATTATTTGAACAAGGTAGTATAGCTAGTTCAACTCTAGTTTAAAATTATTTGTACTAGATTATAGAGCTAGTTCAATTCTAGTTGTCGGTGTACTAAAGTATGGGTCTTTTTAGTACCCCTTACTTGTGCACGGGCAGTTGTAGCCGTACCGCGGCAAGCCTTGCCGGGGAATAGCTAGGAGTAATCACGAGACTAAGACAACAAGGAGACATTCAAGTCAACGATCAGACCAGAAAACAAAAGACCAAAGGGTTGCGGAGGCCCGGCAAGACCCTTGCCGGCAAGGCCTCGTGCCAGACAAGACCCGGTCCCGGCAAGCCCCGGGCCCGGCAAGGATTCGGTCCCGGCAAGCCCCAGGCCCGGCAAGGATTCAGCCCCGGCAAGGATTCAGCCCCGGCAAGGCTCTGCACAGTGCAGCGCTATCGCTCCAGTGCAGCGGCCAGCCTTGTCGTTTAGGGCTTGTCCTCATGGTGACGTGGCGTAATGCTGGCCACGCGATGCTTAAGCGGTGCTGATGGGATGGCTGCTTTTGCCCATCCCCTGTAAAGCTTTTCCAAGCCCGAGACGCTAAGGGACACCTCGACGGACACCTCACGGTGCATTTAATGAGTTTGTCCTAAGCCGTCAAGGTTAGGTATGATAATACTGTGGTAACACTGTAGTTACTTTCCACCTCATGCCTTATCTTGTACGCCATTGTGGTAGCCCCTTTGACTAATATAAAAGGAGGCCCGAGACGTACAGGGGAAGAGGATGGCACTTCGAAAGCCCATTCTGCATGCGTAGCTGCTACTGTGGCTCCCAGAACTTGGCCAAGAACATCCATAATAATAGAATCAAAGCAGGAGTAGGGTTTTACGCATCCGTGCGGCCCGAACCTGGGTAAATCCCCCGCGTGCTGTTCATTAGTTCTGCTCTTTTTGCAACCCTCTCCCCTTGCCGAACCGTAAGGGATCTCCTTGATCCCATAGGTGTTCGTTTCCCACGACATCTTTGGCGCGCCAGGTAGGGGGATCGAGGTTGTGCGAACCTGATCTAGTGATCAGCGCGTCAGATCTTTGATCATCTTCACCACCATGGCTCCCAAGAAGAAGGGTTTCACGGCGGTTGGTCCATCCGCATCCGTCGTGCCTGATGCTGCGCGCGCAGGCGACGGGGTAGACGCGGGTGGAGGAGGTGGAGGCTCCGAGCTTCCACGGCATTCCGGCGATCCGAGCCGGACGAGCAACAGGTCCAAGGATGGAGTTGCGCAACCTGCGGGTGGTGCAGCGACTTCCAAGGATGGAGCGGCGCCTTCCAGGATGAATACGCCGGCGCATGCACCGCGACCTTCTCCGGACGCGCGTGACGTGCGGCCTCAAGACGTTGGTGGTTCTGGGCATCCGCATGGGAAGAGCCCTGCGCATCACTCCCAGGGTGCGCAGGGCCAAGATCCGCGCCAGCGAGCTGGTGGAAGCCGCGCGCGGGTGCAGAGTCGTGATGGTGCTCCTTCTAACCCTGTTAGGAGTTTGAGCACCTCACGCTCTTCGCACCTGTCGCCGCCACCTATGCCAGCAGAGGCGTTGGCGCGAGCTCAGCTGCTCCTAGACTTCCCTCCCACCGCGGAGAAGCTAAACGAGTGGCGAGCCTAGCCAACAACGACGTACCGCAGCAGGGTGAACCCTCGCGAATGCAGTCGTCTAGGCTGGTGCGTGGCGATGGAGAGAAGACCGGAGCTGGAACGACTACGTTGCGTTCCCCTCCGCTGCATCAAGAGCGGTCGTTAACTCGGTGGACCGGCGCCCGTGAGGATGATTCCACGACATCGTCTGATCCGCGGGTTCGCCGTGATCAACGTCAAGTTCTTCGGGAACGGAAGAAGGAGGATGCTCGAACCACCATCGAGCGCCGAAGGGAAGCGCGTCGCCAGTCCGACAAGCGCGCTGGGACCTCTGTTGACGAGCCCGCGCCAGGGTACCCTGGCTGCCTACCTTACGAGGTGGGTTGTCCAGTGGCCTAGCTCCCGCTCCTTCAAGCCGGAAGTACCAGAGAAGTACGACGGCAAGACTCATCCGTCCGAGTTCTTGAGCATCTACACCATCGCGGTGCAGGCTGCCGGGGCTCGTGACGATAAGGTGCTGGCCAACTACTTTCCGTTGGTACTGAAGCCCAACGTGAGATCGTGGTTGATGCACCTGCCCGAGAATTCCATCACTTCTTGGGTCGACCTGTGCCATCAGTTTGTTGGCGCCTTCACCGGCGGCCATCAAGCTCCTGGCCAGGAGAGTGATCTGCACAACATTCCCCAGAAGGAGGGCAAAACTTTGCGCAAGTATATCCAGAGGTTCAGCCGCATCCAGCACAACATTCCTGACGTTCATCCCGCCGCCGTCATTAGCGCCTTTCATCAGAATGTGCGCAATCGTAAGATGCGGGAGGAGTTGGCGATGAACAAAGTCAGAGATGTCGCCGAGCTCTACGCCTTGGCCGACAAATGTGCTCGGGCAGAAGAAGGAACGAGACTCCCCGGCGAGAACGCTGGCGCTGGAGTCGACTCCGATAGCGAAGACGCTCCTGCCCCGGCAAGAAAGGGGCGGCGGAAGAACAAGAAGCGCAAGGGCAAGGCCGTGCTTGCCGTTGAAGGTTCGGGCAACACCGGCACTGCCAAGAAGTCCAAGACCGACGACCCCGGCAAGGAGGTTGCCGGGTGTGCGGCGTGTCAGGCCTTGGCGGCTGCCGACAAGCCAGAAGGATCCGGCAAGCAGTACTGCAAGATCCACCATACCAAGGGCCCTGATCTCCAAGACTGCCGGCAAGTTGAGGAGCTTGCCGAGAAGCAGCGCGCCGAGTACGAAAGGCGCGACAAGGAAAGAGCCCAAGATGGTGCCGGAGGGTCTGGCAGGAAGCGCGGTCGAGGAGGTCGTCGCGGCAAGCCCAGGCAGCAGCAAGAGAAGCCTGCCCGGGGCCGCAGCAAAGAACAAGGAAATGATGATGATGATGCAGAGGGCGACGAGTCCAGCGAACACGAGTTCCAGAAGGCTACAGAGGCCATGTGCGTCGACGGGGGCGCTCCGTTGCATTCCTCTCACCGCCAGCTCAAGCAGTGGGCACGTGAGATTAATGCAGCAGAGCCATCCCTCGATGCCCGGAAGCCACTGAAGTGGTCCCTCACGCCTATCATTTTTGACGCTGAGGATCACCCTGATCGCACAACTGCGGTCGGGTGCTTGCCGTTGTTGGTTTCACCAACGATTCGCAACCTCCAGGTGACGAAAATGTTAGTTGACGGTGGGGCCGGCCTGAACCTGATCTCGCCCGATGTGATCAAGAGGCTGCAAATTCCCGACGAAGATCTCGATGAGACAGGTTCTTTCCAAGGGGTCAATCCGGGAAGGAACCAGCCGAAAGGCAAGATCACGCTGCCGGTAACTTTTGGCAGCAAGCTGAACTTCAGGCCGGAGAAGGTCGTCTTCGACGTCGCCAGGATTCCGTTGCCATACAATGGAATCCTTGGCCGCCCAGCGCTGGCTAAGTTCATGGCGGCCTCGCACTACGCCTACAACGTCTTGAAGATGCCCGGTCCAATGAGCGTCATCACTGTCCACTCCGACAAGAAAGACGCGCTCATTTGTACCGACAAGCTCTATCGGGAAGCAGTTGCAGCGTCCGCCGCCAAGGCGCATGCTCCTGCCGCTCAAGATCCCGGCAAGAAGAAGCAGCCCAGCAAGACCTCTGGTACAAACTCCGGCAAGCGCGCCTCTCCAGAGTGCTGCGCTGCCGTCGAGGGTGCCCCAGAGAGCTCTGCCGGCCAGATCAAGAAATCCAAGGCTGCTCCGCCTGAGACCAAGAAGGTGCCCGCCAAGGAGGACGGGACGGGGGGAACCTTCACCATAAGGTCCACCCTTGATGACAAATAGGAAAGCGCGCTCGTTGCCTTCCTGCAGGCGAATGTCGATGTGTTTGCATGGCAACCATCTGACATCCCCGGTGTTCCCAGGGAGGTAATTGAGCACCACCTAGCTATCTGTCCCCACGCGCGTCCCGTCAAGCAGAAGGTGCGGAAGCAAGCCTTGGAGCGGCAAGAGTTTATTGCGGAAGAGATTAGGAAGCTTGAGGCGGCAGGCCTGGTTAGAGGAGTCCTCCATCCTACATGGTTGGCCAACCCAGTTGTTGTGCGCAAGGCGAATGGTAAATGGAGGCTATGTATTGACTTTACAGATATCAATAAAGCCTGTCCAAAAGATCCCTTTCCCTTGCCGCGCATCGACCAGATTGTGGATTCCACTGCCGGCTGCGATTTGCTGTCATTTCTTGACGCATACTCAGGCTATCATCAGATCTTCATGGCGAAAGAAGACGAAGAGAAGACCGCATTTATCACCCCGTGTGGCACATATTGCTTCTTGCGTATGCCTTTCGGGTTGAAGCCAATCCCGACAAGATCAAGGCAATTGAGCAGATCGAAGCGCCAAGACGAATTAAGGATGTGCGCCGCCTTGCCGGCTGCGTCGCTGCTTTGAGTAGGTTCATCTCAAAGTCTGCTGAGCGCGCCCTGCCGTTTTTCAAAATTTTGAAGAAGGCAGGTCCAATGAAATGGACTCCAGAAGCGGAGGCAGCGCTGCAGGATTTGAAGAAGTACCTCTCCTCTTCGCCAGTACTAGTCGCGCCTAGACCACAAGAGCCGTTGCTGCTATATCTGGCGGCAACGAATCAAGTGGTTAGTGCTGCGCTGGTGGCGGAGAGAAAAGCAGAGGAGGATGCAGCGGTAACGGCAGGCCCGCCAAGCGACTTGCCGGGGCCAGCCCCGGCAAAGTCTAGTGCTGACAAGGAAAGACCCGCGCAGTCAAGTCAGGCAGTGCAGAAGAAGAAGATGGTGCAGCGCCCAGTCTATTTCGTCAGCTCCCTGTTGCAGGGGGCTAGGTCGAGGTATTCTGGTGTGCAGAAGTTGCTCTTCGGCCTTCTCATGGCCTCGAGGAAGCTGCGCCATTACTTCCAAGCACATGAGATCACCGTCGTCACTCGCTTTCCGCTGCAACGGATTCTCCGGAACCCAGAAGCAACCGGCAGGATCGTGGAGTGGGCGTTGGAGCTGTCATGCTTTGGTCTCAAGTTTGAAAGTTCTTCAACTATCCAGAGCAGGGCCTTGGCAGAATTCATTGCAGAATGGACCCCAACGCCAAACGACGAAGTTCAAGAATCAGCGATTCCCGGCAAGGAAACAGATCGCGAATGGATCATGTACTTTGATGGAGCCTTTTCGCTGCAAGGCGCCGGTGCCGGCGTGTTGCTTGTCGCACCCACCGGAGAGCACCTCAAGTACGTCATCCAGATGCATTTTCCCCGGGAGAGATCGACCAACAACACGGCAGAGTATGAAGGACTGCTTGCCGGTCTCAGGATCGCGGCAGACCTTGGGATCAGGAAGCTCATCGTCAGGGGTGACTACCAGCTCGTCGTGAGGCAGGTCAACAAAGATTATCAGAGCCCGCTGATGGAAGCATACGTCGATGAAGTGAGGAAGCTGGAGGAGCGCTTTGATGGTCTTCAGACAGAGCGTGTTCCTCGATCAGAGAACAGCATTGCCGACGACCTGTCGAAGCGTGCCGCACTCAAGCTACCTGTGGAACCAGGGACTTTTGTGCTCCGCTTGACTCAACCATCCGTGTCGCCATCGACAAGGCCTGATAAGATAAGAAAGTTAAGTACCGGCGAGTACTTCCCGGCAGGGCTTCCCGAAGCCCCCGGCAAGGATCTTGCCGGGAACGACACGGTTGCCGGTGAGCAGCGGCTTCGCGCAGAACCTCAGGTTCTTGCCGCGGAAGCAAGCGCCCCTGCTGCCGAAGAAATACCGGTTGCCGGTGAGCAGCGGCTTCGCGCAGAACCTCTGGTTCTTGCCGTAGAAGCAAGCGCCCTTGCTGCCGAAGAAATACCAGTTGCCGGTGAGCAGCTGCTCCACCAAGAGCCTCAGGTTCTTGCCGTAGAAGCAAATGCTCCCGCAGCTGAAGAGTCGCCTTTAGTCCTTGTCATCGAGCCACAGGCTCCGGCATGGGCACAGCAAATAGTCCATTTCCTTCAGACAGGAGAACTCCCTGAGGAGCAGGAAGAAGCTGAGAAAGTAGCCCTTCAGTCAAGTATGTACCAGTTCGTCGATGACGTCCTGTACAGAAAGAGACCCAACGGTGTGAAATTGAAGTGCATTCCTCGGGAGGACGGACTAGAGCTGTTGGCAGAGATTCATGGGGGCGTATGTGGATCCCACATAGGCTCAAGAGCCTTTGTCGGCAAGGCATTCCGGCAAGGATTCTTCTGGCCTACTGCCCTCCAGGATGCAACGGCACTAGTAACCAAGTGTGAAGCGTGCCAGTTTCATTCGAAGCAACATCATCAGCCAGCTCAAGCTCTCCAAACGATCCCTCTCTCCCGGCCCTTCTCGGTCTGGGGGCTCGACATACTGGGTCCCTTCCCCCGCGCTGCCGGGGGCTTCGAGTACTTGTACGTTGCTATCGACATGTTCACGAAGTGGCCAGAAGTGGAAGCAGTGAGGAGGGTGACAGCACAATCAGCAGTCAAGTTCTTCAAGGGGATTGTGTGCCGTTTTGGTGTGCTGAACAGGATCATCACTGACAATGGTACACAGTTCACAAGCCGCACCTTCATGCAGTACGTCCAAGACCTTGGCGGCAAGATTTGTTTTGCCTCTGTTGCTCACCCGAGAAGCAATGGCCAAGCGGAGAGGGCAAACGCTGAGGTGCTGCGTGGTCTCCGGACCAGAACTTTCGACAAGCTGCACAAGCATGGAAGACGCTGGATTGATGAGTTGCCGGCGGTTCTTTGGTCGATCAGGACGACGCCAAATCGAACCACCGGCCAGACGCCCTTCGCTCTGGTCTACGGAGCGGAGGCAGTTCTCCCCACGGAACTCATATACGGGTCACCTCGAGTGCTCGCTTATGATGAGCTTGAGCAAGAGCAGCTGCGGCAAGATGACGCGCTGCTCCTTGAGGAGAACCGTCTTCGGGCTGCTGTGCGAGCCGCTCGCTACCAGCAAGCTTTGCGCCGCTACCATAGCCGCAAGGTTCACGCCCGGAGTCTTGAGGAAGGCGACCTTGTTCTTTGGCGCGTTCAGTCGGCCAAGAATTCCAACAAGTTGACGCCGAAGCGGGAAGGCCCTTACCGGGTAGTGCGAGTCACCAGGCCTGGCGTTGTCCGCCTGGAGACCGAAGAGGGCTTGCCAGTGAGCAACTCCTGGAACATCGAGCACCTTCGCAAGTTCTACCCGTAAGGCGCAGTTGTTCGGGTTTCTTGCTGTGATAGCGATACGGCCAGCAGGCTGCTGACGACCCGAATCCAGCGCTCGCGGCAGCGTAACGCTCCGGCAAGATCCCGGCAACGCCATTCTGTACAAGTGTTGCCGCTGGCATGTAATCCTTTGTACATAGCAGGCACATCCCTGTGCATATTTTAATGAGATCTGTGTGCTTTACATCTCTTGTTGATTTCATGTCATTCTATATGCATGTATTATCTGAGATATGTATTGCACTTGATCCCGGTAAGAGCTAACGAACCGTCAGGGTTCCATACCTTTATTTTCTCTTCTTTCTTTTTCTCAAGAGATAGAAGATTCCCTCGCGCGCAAGTTTGCCGGGGGGTAGGAGAATGGTGGTATGGAGGCCAGACGACGTTCAAGGTTGGCGCCTTGCCGGAAGAAAAGGAATAGCGACAAAAAGCAGAGCTAAGTTGCTAAACCCCTTAAGCAGATTTTGATTTTTGTAAGGCTGTATTCCCTTGAACGATTTCGGCTTTGTATGGAAAACCTGCACGCGATGGAATCTTGTCGTGATCGGCTGCGCCCTTACTCTGTTTCGAGTCCGCTCAACAGTCTAGGTGGCCGCGCTGAAAGCGTCAAGATTTCTTGCCGTGAGCAGCACTACCCGCAAGCTGCTGACGACCCGAATCCAGCGCTCGCGACGGGGTTATGCTCCGGCAAGTTCCCAGCAAGGCGTAGGGTACACACCATACAGAGATAAATTGAACAAAGGGAATAGCATGCCATAATTCAAAGAGAGCAAGTTATATTACATCTAGTGCTTGCCGCGTTTCTGACATAAGACGAATTGTCTTTTACATGGAATGCTGGCGGCAAGATGAGGAAGAGATAGGAGGCTACAGTTAATCCCGGCGATCGCCCTCGACCCTCTTCACCTGGCTCACCCGATCGACGATGGGCGCGACAAGCTCCTCGAGAGCCTTTACGTCCGCGTCCTTCGGCAAGCTCTTCAAGGCTTTGGAGAGGTCGACGCCAGGGTTCCTGTACGCCACTTTCATCAACACCTTGCGGAGGACGAGCTGGCAGAGCTTCCGGGATTCGTCGGCCAGCTTGCTTGTCTGATTCGCCTGGAGTAGCTTGAGGGCGTCGACGAGCTTGTCGAAGAACATGGTTAGCCTGGCGCTTGAGGATATGTTGTCGTCGACTGAGTATTCGAAGCCCGGCAAGTCCATGGTCTCCAGCTCCGCGCCAAGCTTCTCGGCGACGTCCGCCAGCCTGGCAGTCCAGAGCTTCACGCTTGAAGTGTACTCGTTGTGGGTGGTGGCGGCGTTCTGGAGCAGCTCCTGTTCGTCATGGAGGTCTTTGATAAGAGTCCTCTCGCGAACTCGGGCGGCCTCAAGAGACTCCTCCAGCGTGGATAGCTTTAGCTTCAGATCTTCAATGGAGTCCTTGGCGGAGGAGAGCTGCTGGATCTTCTCGGATGCGGCGACCTGCGTCTCCATCAGGCTGTGGAGAGCCTTGTCTCTCTCGGCCTCGAGTGTTGAGACCTTCTTGCCGTGGTCCTCGAGAGCGACCTCCAGCTGCTTCGTCTTCTCCTCCAGCAAGTTCTTGGCGATCTCCGCAGCTCCGGCAGCGTCGCGGGCCTCTTTGAGCTTGCCGGCGTGGTCTTCAGTTAGAGCTCTGAGCGTCTTCAAGTGTTTCTGCTCAAGCTCCTGGACCCGCCGCGCGACAAGACTTTCGAGCTCTTCATCCTTGTTGCGAAGCTTGGCGGCAAGCGCCGCCTCGCGGGCGGCAAGGTCCTCTTCTTGGGCGTCAAGGCTGATGCGGCGCTGCGTCAAGAGGGCTTCTGCCGTGGCGGCTTGCTGGGCGGCCTCCTCCTGCGCTTTCTCGATGTCTGATTGCTTCAGCAGGAGGACGTTCCGCTCTTCCGCCAGCTGCTCCCGATAAATATTCAACTCTTGGAGGGCCTCGCCATACCAAGCCTGTGTCTCCGTGACGCGTTGTTGGAAGTCTCCTTCCGCGGCCTCGACGAGCGCTGCCCGGGAGTCCAGTTTCTCCTTCCGGGCGCGATAGAGCGTCTGGAGCTTCTGATAATTGTCATTCATGGCTTGAAGTAGTTGCTCCTCCTTGGGCTCACTGACGGCAGCGACGGTGATTTCCCCGTCAAGATGTTCCCCTTCAACCAGCTCTTCAATGTTTGCCGACCCCGGCATGCTGACAACGTTCTTGTCGGCCCTGATATATTGGCTTGAGGGAGGGGCCTGGAACGACGAGGATTGGTCTTCGACAGTTGAGGGCCCCGCGGCAGTAGAAGCGCCTGGCGCTCCTGCGGCGGAAGCGCCGTCAGTATTGCCGTGGGTCTCCTCACCGGCCCCCTCGGCGGCCTTGGCGGCCTCGGCGGCAGCGGCCTTGGCGGCCTCAGCGGCAGCGGCCTTGGCGGCCTCGGCGGCAGCGGCCTTGGCTGCCTCAGCGGCAGCAGCCCCGGCGGCAACAGCTTTGGCGGCCTCGGCGGCGGCATGCTTGGCGGCCTCTTCGGCAGCAACCTTGCCGGCTTCAGTGGCGGCATCCTTGGCGGTGTCTTCAATGACGGCGTCAGTATCCATGAGCTCTGTCAGAAGAAGATTGAAAGCCAAGAACTTGATTAAGATGAAGCTGGGAAGGAAGTCCAAGAAGACAAAAAGAAGAAAAACCAAAGCTACAAGAATTCTTTGGAGCAAGTAACTTTACCTGCGTCAAGGAAGGGGTTGCCGAAGCTTGCGCTTGCCGGCCCCTCCTCATCGTCGCGGTAGAGCTTGCCCGAAGACTCACCCCTGGGCGGTGTGGTCGACGGAGGTGGCATGGCAGAGGTAGCTCCTGCTGTCGCTTCTCGCTGTTGCTCCGCTCCTGCACGCCCGGAGATGTCAGCAGAGAAGATGCACACCCCGGCACGCGCCAGTGGGTAGTGAGTAGAAGACTCACGCTGGGGGCTGCGCCGGGGGCTGCGTCGAGGACTGCATCGAGGGTTGCGTTCTGGGCTTGACTCCGAGCTGACGAGAACCGTTTCCGGCGCGCCCGAGGTGCTTGCCGGCGGCTCGACGCTTGTTGAGGTCTTGGCCCTCTTCGCCACCCTCTGTGCCAGAGTCTCCGCATCCCTGAGGAGGCAAAAATAGAGCAAGTTAATCAAGCAAAACTAGAAGGACGAGAATCAAGGCTGTGGCGGGACTCTTACTCTTCTTCTTCTTCTTCCTCGGAGCTGATGGCGGAGAGGTCGAAGCCGACCCTCGCCGCAGTTCCTGATGGAGGAGGAGGAGGATTGGCCATGGGCCTCTTGGCAGCGGCAGGTTGCGGCGCGGCCTCGCCAGCCGCCCCTTTCCCGGAAGCCTCGCTGCTTGAGGGAGGTTGGCAGGCTAGAGCGCCAGTGGCGTTCTTCTGGAGGACGCGCCTCTTTCTGTGTTGAAGAGCTGGGGGCTCTTCCTCCTCCTCTTCTTCCTCTTCGGCGGCGCCTCCGGCAGAACAGCTCCCGGCAGCGGCTCCGTTTGGCTCCCCGGCAGCCTCGTCTCGCCCGGCAAGATCTTCCAGCAGCAAGTCCTCGCCTTCGCTGGACTCAGCGCTGTCGGCTTCTTCGGCAAGGTTCGCCTCTTCCGCCCTGTTGGCGATGTAGGCGAGCTCCTCCTCCATGGTGGCGTGGACAAGGTTCTCCGCGCGGATGGCCTTCTCCGTCAAGTTGTCGAAGAACGCCAGCGCCTGCTCCGCGGACGGCTCGATCCACCTCTCGTCGATGCTATGGGCAATAAACGCCAGCATCATGGCGATGATGGAGGTCAGTGATGAGTTGTTGCATAGTGGGACGACGCCCGCCGGCAAGTCTCCCACTGATCCAGAATTGAAGAGCTGTTGGCAGAGGGCTGTGTGCCCCATGGCTGTCAGATCATTATCCAGCCCAGGCCGCACCCTCATGACGTCGGCAGCGTTCATGTACTCCCAGGCAAGGCGCCCCTTGTTCTGCAGTGGGGCGATGCGCCGGCGAAGGAAATCTGAAGCAATCATCTCCACCTTCAGCCCGGCAGCCCTGAGGCGCAGTATCCTGGTGGTGGCGATGGTGAGTTTGCTGTCGTCAGGGTCCGCGGTGCCCCAATCCTTGCCGCGGGCCACCTTTTGCTTCCGCACCTCGCAGAACGGTTGGGGCTCCTTTTCCCGGACCCAGCACCACTTGTCGCGCCACTCATCCCATTTATCGCGGTAGAGCCCCTCTGGGTATGTCTCCTTGGTTGCCGTCCTCGGGATCCAAGCGATGCTGCCGGAGAGGGCGTCGCCCCTTTGGATGCGGGGGTAGAAGTAGTGCCGGAAAAGGGCAGTGCTCGGGATGACCCCACCAAAATTCTCGCAAAGGTGCGCGAAGACGGACATACAAGTCACGGCATTCGGCGTGAAATCTAACAGCTGGAAGCCGTAGGTGAGCATGATATCTACGAATAAATCCGAGTACGGGGGATAGAGGCTGCACCAGAAGTAATCGGCAAAGAAGGGATAGTCTCCTGGCTTTGCCTTGCGAGAAGCTACACTCACTTTGGTGGCTGGATGCGCCGTGGTCTCAGTCGCCCATGCGAACTGGTACCTCTTCTTCAAGGTCTCCGCATCAAGCGTCAAGGGGAAGACAGCGCGTTCCTTCCGCATCTTCACCAGCTTGCTCTCCGCCGCGGCGGCCGCTTCCGCCGCCTTGCCCTTGCTCAGCTTGGGCGGCATGGTGGCTATGGAAGTGGGCGCTAAAGAAGTCGAGAGCGCGGTGGAGGCGGGTGGAGGGAGAAAGGCTCTGCTTTGGGCGCGAGGAAGAAGACGATGGCGACGGCTTTGAGATGGAGATTGGAAAGGCGGAGGGGGTAAATGAGCAGTGCCCTCTGCGATTCCCTTTTTATGGGGAAGGCGCGAGGCGGGCTCTTTACCGCCCGCTTTTACAGCGGAGTTTCCGCCCACGTCTCTCACGTCGCACGATTAATGCGCGTAGTGGGGGGGGCGTGGTAAAAGAGATAATGATTACTAGCAGTTATTCCCTACCACGCGTGCCCGTGCACTGTTTTGGGCCTAGCCCAACAGGCCTGGCACCCGTGTATGGCCTAGGCCCGGGGGCTCCTGTCGGTGTACTAAAGTATGGGTCTTTTTAGTACCCCTTACTTGTGCACGGGCAGTTGTAGCCGTACCGCGGCAAGCCTTGCCGGGGAATAGCTAGGAGTAATCACGAGACTAAGACGACAAGGAGACATTCAAGTCAACGATCAGACCAGAAAACAGAAGACCAAAGGGTTGCGGAGGCCCGGCAAGACCCTTGCCGGCAAGGCCTCGCGCCAGACAAGACCCTGTCCCGGCAAGCCCCGGGCCCGGCAAGGATTCGGTCCCGGCAAGCCCCGGGCCCGGCAAGGATTCAGCCCCGACAAGGATTCAACCCCGGCAAGGATTCAGCCCCGGCAAGGCTCTGCACAGTGCAGCGCTATCGCTCCAGTGCAGCGGCCAGCCATGTCGTTTAGGGCTTGTCCTCATGGTGACGTGGCGTAATGCTGGCCACGCGATGCTTAAGCGGTGCTGATGGGATGGCTTCTTTTGCCCATCCCCTGTAAAGCTTTTCCAAGCCCGAGACGCTAAGGGACACCTCGACGGACACCTCACAGTGCATTTAATGAGTTTGTCCTAAGCCGTCAGGGTTAGGTATGATAATACTGTGGTAACACTGTAGTTACTTTCCACCTCATGCCTTATCTTGTACGCCACTGTGGTAGCCCCTTTGACTAATATAAAAGGAGGCCCGAGACGTACAGGGGAAGAGGATGGCACTTCGAAAGCCCATTCTGCATGCGTAGCTGCTACTGTAGCTCCCAGAACTTGGCCAAGAACATCCACAATAATACAATCAAAGCAGGAGTAGGATTTTACGCATCCGTGCGGCCCGAACCTGGGTAAATCCTCCGCGTGCTGTTCGTTGTTCTGCTCTTTGTGCAACCCTCTCCCCTTGCCGAACCATAAGGGATCTCCTTGATCCCATAGGTGTTCGTTTCCCACGACACTAGTGTAAAATTATTTGTACTAGGTCATAGAGCTAGTTTATTTTTAGTGCAATTATTTTGAACTTGGTTATAGAGCTAGTTCAACTCTAGTGTAAAATTATTTGAACTAGATTATAGAGCTAGTTCAGCTCTAGTGTCAAATTATTTGAACTAGTTTATAGAGCTAGTTCAACTCTACAGTAAAATTATTTGTACTAGGTTATAGAGCTAGTTCAACTCTAGTGTAAAATTATTTGTACCAGGTTATATAGCTAGTTCAACTCTTGTGTAAAATTATTTGAACTAGGTAGTAGAGCTAGTTCAACTCTAGTGTAAAATTATTTAAACTAGGTTATAGGGCAAGTTCAAATCTAGTGTAAAACTATATGAACTAGGTTATAGAGCTAGTTCAACTCTAGTGTAAAATTATTTAAACTAGGTTATAGAGCTAGTTCAACTCTACTGTAAAATTATTTGTACTAGGTTATATAGCTAGTTCAAATCTAGTGTAAAATTATTTGTACTAGATTGTAGATCTAGTTCAATTCTAGTGTAAAATTATTTGTACTAAGTCAAAGAGCTAGTTCATTTTTAGTGTAATTATTTTGAACTAGGTTATAGAGCTAGTTCAACTCTAGTGCAAAATTATTTGAACTAGATTATAGAGCTAGTTCAACTCTAGTGTAAAATTTTTTGAACTAGATTATAGATTTAGATCAACTCTAGTGTAAAATTATTTGTACTAGATTATAGATCTAGTTCAATTCTAGTGTCAAATTATTTGTACTAGGTCAAAGAGCTAGTTCATTTTTAGTGTAATTATTTTGAACTAGGTTATAGAGCTAGTTCAACTCTAGTGTAAAATTATTTGAACTAGATTATAGAGCTAATTCAACTCTAGTGTAAAATTATTTGAACTAGGTTATAGAGCTAGTTTAACTCTACTGTAAAATTATTTGTACTAGGTTATATAGCTAGTTCAAATCTAGTGTAAAATTATTTGTACTAGGTTGTATAGCTAGTTCAACTCTAGTGTAAAATTATTTGAACTAGGTAGTAGATCTAGTCCAACTCTAGTGTAAAATTATTTGTACTAGGTTATAGAGCCAGTTCAACTCTAGTGTAAAATTATTTGTACTAGCTATAGAGCTAGTTTAATTCTAGTGTAAAATTATTTGTACTAGATAGTAGAGCTAGTTCAATCCTAGTGTAAAATTATTTGAACTAGCTTATAGAGCTAGTTCATCTCTAGTGTAAAATTATTTGTACTAGGTCATAGAGCTAGTTTAAATCTAGTGTAAAATTCTTTGTACTAGGTTATAGAGCTAGTTCAATTCTACTGTAAAATTATTTGTACTATGTCATTGAGCTAGTTCATTTCTAGTGTAATATTTTTGCACTAGGTTATAGAGCTGGTTTAACTCTATTGTAAAATTATTTGAACTAGGTTATAGAGCCAGTTCAACTCTAGTGTAAAATTATTTGTACTAGTTATAGAGCTAGTTCAAGCCTAGTGTAAAATTATTTGCACTAGGTTATAGCGCTAGTTCATTTCTAGTGTAATTATTTTGAACTAGTGTATAGAGCTAGTTCAACTCTAGTGTAAAATTATTTGAACTAGATCATAGAGCTAGCTCAATTCTAGTGTAAAATTATTTGAAATAGGTATTAGAGCTTGTTCAACACTAGTGTATAATTATTTGAACTAGGTTATAGAGCTAGTTCAACTCTAGTGTAAAATTATTGGTACTAGGTTATAGAGCTAGTTCAATTCTAATCTAAAATTATTTGTACTAGGTCATAGAGCTAGTTCATTTCCAGTGTAATTTTTTGGAACTAGGTTATAGAGCTAGTTCAACTCTAGTGTAAAATTATTTGAAATAGGTTACAGAGCTAATTCATTTCTATTGCAATTTTTTTGAACTAGGTTATAGAGCCAGTTCAACTCTTGTTAAAAATTATTTGAACTAGGTTATAGAGCTAGTTCAACACTCGTGTAAAATTATTTAAACTAGTTGTAGAGCCAGTTCAACTCTAGTGTAAAATTATTTGAACTAGGTTATAAAGCGAGGTCAACTCTTGTGTAAAATTATTTGTACTAGGTCATAGAGCTAGTTTAACTCAGGTGTAAAACTATTTGTACTAGGTTATAGAACTAGTTCAACTCTAATGTAAAATTATTTAAACTAGGTTATAGAGCTTATTCAACTCTAATGTAAAATTATTTAAGCTAGGTTATAGAGCCAGTTCAACTCTAGTGTAAAATTATTTGTACTAGATTATAGATCTAGTTCAATTCTAGTGTCAAATTATTTGTACTAGGTCAAAGAGTTAGTTCATTTTTAGTGTAATTATTTTGAACTAGTTTATAGAGCTAGTTTAACTCTAGTGTAAAATTATTTGTACTAGGTTATAGAGCTAGTTCAACTCTAGTGTAAAATTATTTGAACTAGGTTATAGAGCTAGTTCAACTCTACTGTAAAATTATTTGTACTAGGTTATGTAGCTAGTTCAAATCTAGTGTAAAATTATTTGTACTAGGTTTTATAGCTAGTTCAACTCTAGTGTAAAATTATTTGAACTAGGTAGTAGATCTAGTCCAACTCTAGTGTAAAATTAGTTCTACTAGGTTATAGAGCCAGTTCAACTCTAGTGTAAAATTATTTGTACTAGCTATAGAGTTAGTTTAATTCTAGTGTAAAATTATTTGTACTAGATAGTAGAGCTAGTTCAATCCTAGTGTAAAATTATTTGAACTAGGTTATAGAGCTAGTTCATCTCTAGTGTAAAATTATTTGTACTAGGTCATAGAGCTAGTTTAAATCTAGTGTAATATTTTTTGTACTAGGTTATAGAGCTAGTTCAATTCTACTGTAAAAATTATTTGTACTAAGTCATAGAGCTAGTTCATTTCTAGTGTAATATATTTGCAATAGGTTATAGAGCTTGTTTAACTCTACTGTAAAATTATTTGAACTAGGTTATAGAGCCAGTTCAACTCTAGTGTAAAATTATTTGTACTAGGTTATAGAGCCAGTTCAACTCTAGTGTAAAATTATTTGAACTAGGTTATAGAGCTAGTTTAACTCTAGTGTAAAATTATTTGATCTAGATTATAGAGTTAGATCAACTCTAGTGAAAAATTATTTGTACTAGGTTATAGAGCCAGTTCAACTCTAGTGTAAAATTATTTGTACTAGCTATAGAGCTAGTTTAATTCTAGTGTAAAATTATTTGTACTAGATAGTAGAGCTAGTTCAATCCTAGTGTAAAATTATTTGAACTAGGTTATAGAGCTAGTTCATCTCTAGTGTAAAATTATTTGTACTAGGTCATAGAGCTAGTTTAAATCTAGTGTAAAATTATTTGTACTAGGTTATAGAGCTAGTTCAATTCTACTGTAAAAATTATTTGTACTAGGTCATAGAGCTAGTTCATTTCTAGTGTAATATTTTTGCAATAGGTTATAGAGCTTGTTTAACTCTACTGTAAAATTATTTGAACTAGGTTATAGAGCCAGTTCAACTCTAGTGTAAAATTATTTGTACTATGTTATAGAGCCAGTTCAACTCTAGTGTAAAATTATTTGAACTAGGTTATAGAGCTAGTTGAACTCTAGTGTAAAATTATTTGATCTAGATTATAGAGTTAGATCAACTCTAGTGTAAAATTATTTGTACTAGGTTATAGAGCCAGTTCCACTCTAGTGTAAAATTATTTGTACCAGCTATAGAGCTAGTTTAATTCTAGTGTAAAATTATTTGTACTAGATAGTAGAGCTAGTTCAATCCTAGTGTAAAATTATTTGAACTTGGTTATAGAACTAGTTCATCTCTAGTGTAAAATTATTTGTACTAGGTCATAGAGCTAGTTTAAATCTAGTGTAAAATTATTTGTACTAGGTTATAGAGCTAGTTCAATTCTACAGTAAAAATTATTTGTACTAGGTCATAGAGCTAGTTCATTTCTAGTGTAATATTTTTGCACTAGGTTATAGACCTTGTTTAACTCTACTGTAAAATTATTTGAACTAGGTTATAGAGCCAGTTCAACTCTAGTGTAAAATTATTTGTACTAGTAATAGAGCTATTTCAATTTTAGTGTAAAATTATTTGTACTAGGTTATAGAGCTAGTTCATTTCTAGTGTAATTATGTTGAACTAGGTTATAGAGCTAGCTCAACTCTAGTGTAAAATTATTTGATCTAGATTATAGAGTTAGATCAACTCTAGTGTAAAATTATTCGAACTAGGTATTAGAGCTAGTTCAACTCTATTGTAAAATTATTGGTACTACGTTATAGAGCTAGTTCAATTCTATAGTAAAATTATTTGAACTAGGTCATAGAGCTAGTTCATTTCCAGTGTATTTTTTTGGAACTAGGTTATAGAGCTAGTTCAACTCTTGTGTAAAATTATATGAACTAGGTTATAGTGCTAGTTCGGCTCTAGTGTAAAATTATTTGAACTTGGTATTAGAGCTAGTTCAACACTTGTGTAAAATTATTTAAAATAGGTAGTAGAGCTACTTCAACCCTAGTGTGAAATTATTTGAACTAGGTTATAGAGCTAGTTCAACTCTAGTGTAAAACTATTTGAACTAGGTACTAGATCTAGTTCAACACTAGTGTAAAATTATTTAAAATAGGTAGTAGAGCTAGTTTAATCCTAGTGTAAAATTATTTGAACTAGGTTATGGAGCTAGTTCAGCTCTAGTGTAAAATTATTTGAACTAGGTATTAGAGCTAGTTCAACACTTGTGTAAATTTATTTAAAATAGGAAGTAGAGCTAGTTCAACTCCAGTGTAAAATTATTTGAACTAGGTTATAGAGCTAGTTCAATTATAGTATAAAATTATTTGAACTAGGTTATAGATCTAGTTGAACTCTAGTGTAAAATTATTTTAACTAGGTAGCAAAGCCAGTTCAACTTTAGTGTAAAATTATTTGAACAAGGTCATAGAGCTAGTTCAACTTTAGTGTAAAATTATTTGAACTTAGGTTATAGAGCAAGTTCAATTCTAGTGTAAAATTATTTGAACCAGGTAGTAGAGCTAGTTCAACTGTGCTGTAAAATTATTTGAACTGGTTAATAGAGCTAGTCCAACTCTAGTGTAAAATTATTTGTACTAGGTTGTAGAGCTAGTTCATTTCAAGTGTAAAATTATTTGAACTTCCTATTAGAGGTAGTTCAACACTATTGTAAAATTATTTAAAATAGGTAGTCGAGCTAGTTCAATCCTAGTATAAAATTATTTGAACTAGCTTATAGAGCTAGTTCAGCTCTAGTGTAAAATTATTTGAACTAGGTACTAGAGCCAGTTCAACACTATTCTAAAATTATTTGAACTAGGTCATAGAGCTAGTTCAACAATAGTGTAAAATTATTTGAACTTAGGTTATAGAGCAAG
Organism: Elymus sibiricus; assembly: GCA_039707655.1. NCBI lineage: Eukaryota > Viridiplantae > Streptophyta > Magnoliopsida > Poales > Poaceae > Elymus > Elymus sibiricus. The sequence continues at coordinate 495,669,517 of CM077665.1, forward strand.
TTCAATTCTAGTGTAAAATTATTTGAACCAGGTAGTAGAGCTAGTTCAACACTGCTGTAAAATTATTTGAACTGGTTTATAGAGCTAGTCTAACTCTAGTGTAAAATTATTTGTACTAGGTTATAGCGCTAGTTCATTTCTAGTGTAATTATTTTGAACTAGTGTATAGAGCTAGTTCAACTCTAGTGTAAAATTATTTGAACTAGATCATAGAGCTAGATCAATTCTAGTGTAAAATTATTTGAAATAGGTATCAGAGCTAGTTCAACTCTAGTGTATAATTATTTGAACTAGGTTATAGAGCTAGTTCAACTCTTGTGTAAAATTATTGGTACTAGGTTATAGAGCTAGTTCAATTCTAATCTAAAATTATTTGTACTAGGTCATTAAGCTAGTTCATTTCCAGTGTAATTTTTTGGAACTAGGTTATAGAGCTAGTTCAACTCTAGTATAAAATTATTTGAAATAGGTTACAGAGCTAATTCATTTCTATTGCAATTTTTTTGAACTAGGTTATAGAGCTAGTTCAAATCTTGTTAAAAATTATTTGAATTAGGTTATAGAGCTAGTTCAACACTACTGTAAAATTATTTAAACTAGTTGTAGAGCCAGTTCAACTCTAGTGTAAAATTATTTGAACTAGGTTATAGAGCTAGGTCAACTCTTGTGTAAAATTATTTGTACTAGGTCATAGAGCTAGTTTAACTCTGGTGTAAAACTATTTGTACTAGTTTATAGAACTAGTTCAACTCTAGTGTAAAATTATTTAAACTAGGTTATAGAGCTTATTCAACTCTAATGTAAAATTATTTAAGCTAGGTTATAGAGCCAGTTCAACTCTAGTGTAAAATTATTTGTACTAGATTATAGATCTAGTTCAATTCTATTGTAAAATTATTTAAGCTAGGTTATAGAGCTAGTTCAACTCTATTGTAAAATTATTTAAGCTAGGTTATAGAGCTAGTTCAACTCTATTGTAAAATTATTGGTACTACGTTATAGAGCTAGTTCAATTCTATAGTAAAATTATTTGAACTAGGTCATAGAGCTAGTTCATTTCCAGTGTATTTTTTTGGAACTAGGTTATAGAGCTAGTTCAACTCTTGTGTAAAATTATATGAACTAGGTTATAGTGCTAGTTCGGCTCTAGTGTAAAATTATTTGAACTAGGTATTAGAGCTAGTTCAACACTTGTGTAAAATTATTTAAAATAGGTAGTAGAGCTACTTCAACCCTAGTGTGAAATTATTTGAACTAGGTTATAGAGCTAGTTCAACTCTAGTGTAAAACTATTTGAACTAGGTAGTAGATCTAGTTCAACACTAGTGTAAAATTATTTAAAATAGGTAGTACAGCTAGTTTAATCCTAGTGTAAAATTATTTGAACTAGGTTATGGAGCTAGTTCAGCTCTAGTGTAAAATTATTTGAACTAGGTATTAGAGCTAGTTCAACACTTGTGTAAATTTATTTAAAATAGGTAGTAGAGCTAGTTCAACTCCAGTGTTAAATTATTTGAACTAGGTTATAGATCTAGTTGAACTCTAGTGTAAAATTATTTGAACTAGGAAGCAGAGCCAGTTCAACTCTAGTGTAAAATTATTTGAACAAGGTCATAGAGCTAGTTCAACTTTAGTGTAAAATTATTTGAACTTAGGTTATAGAGCAAGTTCAATTCTAGTGTAAAATTATTTGAACCAGGTAGTAGAGCTAGTTCAACTCTGCTGTAAAATTATTTGAACTGGTTTATAGAGCTAGTCCAACTCTAGTGTAAAATTATTTGTACTAGGTTATAGAGCTAGTTCATTTCTAGTGTAAAATTATTTGAACTTCGTATTAGAGGTAGTTCAACACTATTGTAAAATTATTTAAAATAGGTAGTCGAGCTAGTTCAATCCTAGTATAAAATTATTTGAACTAGCTTATAGAGCTAGTTCAGCTCTAGTGTAAAATTATTTGAACAAGGTACTAGAGCCAGTTCAACACTAGTCTAAAATTATTTGAACTAGGTCATAGAGCTAGTTCAACTATAGTGTAAAATTATTTGAACTTAGGTTATAGAGCAAGTTCAATTCTAGTGTAAAATTATTTGAACCAGGTAGTAGAGCTAGTTCAACACTGCTGTAAAATTATTTGAACTGGTTTATAGAGCTAGTCTAACTCTAGTGTAAAATTATTTGAACTAGGTTATAGAGCTAGTTCAACTCTACTGTAAAATTATTTGTACTAGGTTATACAGCTAGTTCAAATCTAGTGTAAAATTATTTGTACTAGGTTGTATAGCTAGTTCAACTCTAGTGTAAAATTATTTGAACCAGGTAGTAGATCTAGTCCAACTCTAGTGTAAAATTATTTGTACTAGGTTATAGAGCCAGTTCAACTCTAGTGTAAAATTATTTGTACTAGCTATAGAGCTAGTTTAATTCTAGTGTAAAATTATTTGTACTAGATAGTAGTGCTAGTTCAATCCTAGTGTAAAATTATTTGAACTAGGTTATAGAGCTAGTTCATCTCTAGTGTAAAATTATTTGTACTAGGTCATAGAGCTAGTTTAAATCTAGTGTAAAATTATTTGTACTAGGTTATAGAGCTAGTTCAATTCTACTGTAACAATTATTTGTACTAGGTCATAGAGCTAGTTCATTTCTAGTGTAATATTTTTGCACTAGGTTATAGAGCTTGTTTAACTCTACTGTAAAATTATTAGAACTAGGTTATACAGCCAGTTCAACTCTACTATAAAATTATTTGTACTAGTAATAGAGCTAGTTCAATTTTAGTGTAAAATTATTTGTACTAGGTTATAGAGCTAGTTCATTTCTAGTGTAATTATTTTGAACTAGGTTATAGAGCTAGTTCAACTCTAGTGTAAAATTATTTGATCTAGATTATAGAGTTAGGTCAACTCTAGTGTAAAATTATTTGTACTAGGTTATAGAGCCAGTTCAACTCTAGTGTAAAATTATTTGTACTAGCTATAGAGCTAGTTTAATTCTAGTGTAAAATTATTTGTACTAGATAGTAGAGCTAGTTCAATCCTAGTGTAGAGTTATTTGAACTAGGTTATAGAGCTAATTCATCTCTAGTGTAAAATTATTTGTACTAGGTCATAGAGCTAGTTTAAATCTAGTGTAAAATTATTTGTACTAGGTTATAGAGCTAGTTCAATTCTACAGTAAAAATTATTTGTACTAGGTCATAGAGCTAGTTCATTTCTAGTGTAATATTTTTGCACTAGGTTATAGAGCTTGTTTAACTCTACTATAAAATTATTTGAACTAGGTTATAGAGCCAGTTCAACTCTAGTGTAAAATTATTTGTACTAGTAATAGAGCTATTTCAATTTTAGTGTAAAATTATTTGTACTAGGTTATAGAGCTAGTTCATTTCTATTTAATTATTTTGAACTAGGTTATAGAGCTAGTTCAACTCTAGTGTAAAATTATTTGATCTAGATTATAGAGTTAGATCAACTCTAGTGTAAAATTATTCGAACTAGGTATTAGAGCTAGTTCAACTCTATTGTAAAATTATTGGTACTACGTTATAGAGCTAGTTCAATTCTATAGTAAAATTATTTGAACTAGGTCATAGAGCTAGTTCATTTCCAGTGTATTTTTTTGGAACTAGGTTATAGAGCTAGTTCAACTCTTGTGTAAAATTATATGAACTAGGTTATAGTGCTAGTTCGGCTCTAGTGTAAAATTATTTGAACTAGGTATTAGAGCTAGTTCAACACTTGTGTAAAATTATTTAAAATAGGTAGTAGAGCTACTTCAACCCTAGTGTGAAATTATTTGAACTAGGTTATAGAGCTAGTTCAACTCTAGTGTAAAACTATTTGAACTAGGTACTAGATCTAGTTCAACACTAGTGTAAAATTATTTAAAATAGGTAGTACAGCTAGTTTAATCCTAGTGTAAAATTATTTGAACTAGGTTATGGAGCTAGTTCAGCTCTAGTGTAAAATTATTTGAACTAGGTATTAGAGCTAGTTCAACACTTGTGTAAATTTATTTAAAATAGGTAGTAGAGCTAGTTCAACTCCAGTGTAAAATTATTTGAACTAGGTTATAGAGCTATTTCAATTCTAGTATAAAATTATTTGAACTAGGTTATAGATCTAGTTGAACTCTAGTGTAAAATTATTTGAACTAGGAAGCAGAGCCAGTTCAACTCTAGTGTAAAATTATTTGAACAAGGTCATAGAGCTAGTTCAACTTTAGTGTAAAATTATTTGAACTTATGTTATAGAGCAAGTTCAATTCTAGTGTAAAATTATTTGAACCAGGTAGTAGAGCTAGTTCAACTCTGCTGTAAAATTATTTGAACTGGTTTATAGAGCTAGTCCAACTCTAGTGTAAAATTATTTGTACTAGGTTATAGAGCTAGTTCATTTCTAGTGTAAAATTATTTGAACTTCGTATTAGAGGTAGTTCAACACTATTGTAAAATTATTTAAAATAGGTAGTCGAGCTAGTTCAATCCTAGTATAAAATTATTTGAACTAGCTTATAGAGCTAGTTCAGCTCTAGTGTAAAATTATTTGAACAAGGTACTAGAGCCAGTTCAACACTAGTCTAAAATTATTTGAACTAGGTCATAGAGCTAGTTCAACTATAGTGTAAAATTATTTGAACTTAGGTTATAGAGCAAGTTCAATTCTAGTGTAAAATTATTTGAACCAGGTAGTAGAGCTAGTTCAACACTGCTGTAAAATTATTTGAACTGGTTTATAGAGCTAGTCTAACTCTAGTGTAAAATTATTTGAACTAGGTTATAGAGCTAGTTCAACTCTACTGTAAAATTATTTGTACTAGGTTATACAGCTAGTTCAAATCTAGTGTAAAATTATTTGTACTAGGTTGTATAGCTAGTTCAACTCTAGTGTAAAATTATTTGAACCAGGTAGTAGATCTAGTCCAACTCTAGTGTAAAATTATTTGTACTAGGTTATAGAGCCAGTTCAACTCTAGTGTAAAATTATTTGTACTAGCTATAGAGCTAGTTTAATTCTAGTGTAAAATTATTTGTACTAGATAGTAGTGCTAGTTCAATCCTAGTGTAAAATTATTTGAACTAGGTTATAGAGCTAGTTCATCTCTAGTGTAAAATTATTTGTACTAGATCATAGAGCTAGTTTAAATCTAGTGTAAAATTATTTGTACTAGGTTATAGAGCTAGTTCAATTCTACTGTAACAATTATTTGTACTAGGTCATAGAGCTAGTTCATTTCTAGTGTAATATTTTTGCACTAGGTTATAGAGCTTGTTTAACTCTACTGTAAAATTATTAGAACTAGGTTATACAGCCAGTTCAACTCTACTATAAAATTATTTGTACTAGTAATAGAGCTAGTTCAATTTTAGTGTAAATTTATTTGTACTAGGTTATAGAGCTAGTTCATTTCTAGTGTAATTATTTTGAACTAGGTTATAGAGCTAGTTCAACTCTAGTGTAAAATTATTTGATCTAGATTATAGAGTTAGGTCAACTCTAGTGTAAAATTATTTGTACTAGGTTATAGAGCCAGTTCAACTCTAGTGTAAAATTATTTGTACTAGCTATAGAGCTAGTTTAATTCTAGTGTAAAATTATTTGTACTAGATAGTAGAGCTAGTTCAATCCTAGTGTAGAGTTATTTGAACTAGGTTATAGAGCTAATTCATCTCTAGTGTAAAATTATTTGTACTAGGTCATAGAGCTAGTTTAAATCTAGTGTAAAATTATTTGTACTAGGTTATAGAGCTAGTTCAATTCTACAGTAAAAATTATTTGTACTAGGTCATAGAGCTAGTTCATTTCTAGTGTAATATTTTTGCACTAGGTTATAGAGCTTGTTTAACTCTACTATAAAATTATTTGAACTATGTTATAGAGCCAGTTCAACTCTAGTGTAAAATTATTTGTACTAGTAATAGAGCTATTTCAATTTTAGTGTAAAATTATTTGTACTAGGTTATAGAGCTAGTTCATTTCTATTTAATTATTTTGAACTAGGTTATAGAGCTAGTTCAACTCTAGTGTAAAATTATTTGATCTAGATTATAGAGTTAGATCAACTCTAGTGTAAAATTATTCGAACTAGGTATTAGAGCTAGTTCAACTCTATTGTAAAATTATTGGTACTACGTTATAGAGCTAGTTCAATTCTATAGTAAAATTATTTGAACTAGGTCATAGAGCTAGTTCATTTCCAGTGTATTTTTTTGGAACTAGGTTATAGAGCTAGTTCAACTCTTGTGTAAAAATATGAACTAGGTTATAGTGCTAGTTCGGCTCTAGTGTAAAATTATTTGAACTAGGTATTAGAGCTAGTTCAACACTTGTGTAAAATTATTTAAAATAGGTAGTAGAGCTACTTCAACCCTAGTGTGAAATTATTTGAACTAGGTTATAGAGCTAGTTCAACTCTAGTGTAAAACTATTTGAACTAGGTACTAGATCTAGTTCAACACTAGTGTAAAATTATTTAAAATAGGTAGTACAGCTAGTTTAATCCTAGTGTAAAATTATTTGAACTAGGTTATGGAGCTAGTTCAGCTCTAGTGTAAAATTATTTGAACTAGGTATTAGAGCTAGTTCAACACTTGTGTAAATTTATTTAAAATAGGTAGTAGAGCTAGTTCAACTCCAGTGTAAAATTATTTGAACTAGGTTATAGAGCTATTTCAATTCTAGTATAAAATTATTTGAACTAGGTTATAGATCTAGTTGAACTCTAGTGTAAAATTATTTGAACTAGGAAGCAGAGCCAGTTCAACTCTAGTGTAAAATTATTTGAACAAGGTCATAGAGCTAGTTCAACTTTAGTGTAAAATTATTTGAACTTAGGTTATAGAGCAAGTTCAATTCTAGTGTAAAATTATTTGAACCAGGTAGTAGAGCTAGTTCAACTCTGCTGTAAAATTATTTGAACTGGTTTATAGAGCTAGTCCAACTCTAGTGTAAAATTATTTGTACTAGGTTATAGAGCTAGTTCATTTCTAGTGTAAAATTATTTGAACTTCGTATTAGAGGTAGTTCAACACTATTGTAAAATTATTTAAAATAGGTAGTCGAGCTAGTTCAATCCTAGTATAAAATTATTTGAACTAGCTTATAGAGCTAGTTCAGCTCTAGTGTAAAATTATTTGAACTAGGTACTAGAGCCAGTTCAACACTAGTCTAAAATTATTTGAACTAGGTCATAGAGCTAGTTCAACTATAGTGTAAAATTATTTGAACTTAGGTTATAGAGCAAGTTCAATTCTAGTGTAAAATTATTTGAACCAGGTAGTAGAGCTAGTTCAACACTGCTGTAAAATTATTTGAACTGGTTTATAGAGCTAGTCTAACTCTAGTGTAAAATTATTTGTACTAGTTTATAGCGCTAGTTCATTTCTAGTGTAATTATTTTGAACTAGTGTATAGAGCTAGTTCAACTCTAGTGTAAAATTATTTGAACTAGATCATAGAGCTAGATCAATTCTAGTGTAAAATTATTTGAAATAGGTATGAGAGCTAGTTCAACTCTAGTGTATAATTATTTGAACTAGGTTATAGAGCTAGTTCAACTCTAGTGTAAAATTATTGGTACTAGGTTATAGAGCTAGTTCAATTCTAATCTAAAATTATTTGTACTAGGTCATAGAGCCAGTTCATTTCCAGTGTAATTTTTTGGAACTAGGTTATAGAGCTAGTTCAACTCTAGTATAAAATTATTTGGACTAGGTTACAGAGCTAATTCATTTCTATTGCAATTTTTTGAACTAGGTTATAGAGCTAGTTCAACTCTTGTTAAAAATTATTTGAATTAGGTTATAGAGCTAGTTCAACACTAGTGTAAAATTATTTAAACTAGTTGTAGAGCCAGTTCAACTCTAGTGTAAAATTATTTGAACTAGGTTATAGAGCTAGGTCAACTCTTGTGTAAAATTATTTGTACTAGTTCATAGAGCTAGTTTTACTCTGGTGTAACACTATTTGTACTAGGTTATAGAACTAGTACAACTCTAGTGTAAAATTATTTAAACTAGGTTATAGAGCTTATTCAACTCTAATGTAAAATTATTTAAACTAGGTTATAGAGCCAGTTCAACTCTAGTGTAAAATTATTTGTACTAGATTATAGATCTAGTTCAATTCTAGTGTCAAATTATTTGTACTAGGTCAAAGAGCTAGTTCATTTTTAGTGTAATTATTTTGAACTAGGTTATAGAGCTAGTTCAACTCTAGTGTAAAATTATTTGAACTAGATTATAGAGCTAGTTCAACTCTACTGTAAAATTATTTGAACTAGATTATAGAGCTAGTTCAACTCTAGTGTAAAATTATTTGTACTAGGTCATAGAGCTAGTTCAAATCTAGTGTAAAATTATTTGTACTAGGTTGTATAGCTAGTTCAACTCTAGTGTAAAATTATTTGAACTAGGTAGTAGATCTAGTCCAACTCTAGTGTAAAATTATTTGTACTAGGTTATAGAGCCAGTTCAACTCAAGTGTAAAATTATTTGTACTAGCTATAGAGCTAGTTTAATTCTAGGGTAAAATTATTTGTACTAGATAGTAGAGCTAGTTCAATCCTAGTGTAAAATTATTTGAACTAGGTTATAGAGCTAGTTCATCTCTAATGTAAAATTATTTGTACTAGGTCATAGAGCTAGTTTAAATCTAGTGTAAAATTTTTTGTACTAGGTTATAGAGCTAGTTCAATTCTACTGTAAAAATTATTTGTACTAGGTCATAGAGCTAGTTCATTTCTAGTGTAATATTTTTGCACTAGGTTATAGAGCTTGTTTAACTCTACTGTAAAATTATTTGAACTAGGTTATAGAGCCAGTTCAACTCTAGTGTAAAATTATTTGTACTAGTAATAGAGCTATTTCAATTTTAGTGTAAAATTATTTGTACTAGGTTATAGAGCTAGTTCATTTCTAGTGTAATTATTTTGAACTAGGTTATAGAGCTAGTTCAACTCTAGTGTAAAATTATTTGATCTAGATTATAGAGTTAGATCAACTCTAGTGTAAAATTATTCGAACTAGGTATTAGAGCTAGTTCAACTCTATTGTAAAAATATTGGTACTACGTTATAGAGATAGTTCAATTCTATAGTAAAATTATTTGAACTAGGTCATAGAGCTAGTTCATTTCCAGTGTATTTTTTTGGAACTAGGTTATAGAGCTAGTTCAACTCTTGTGTAAAATTATATGAACTAGCTTATAGTGCTAGTTCGGCTCTAGTGTAAAATTATTTGAACTAGGTATTAGAGCTAGTTCAACACTTGTGTAAAATTATTTAAAATAGGTAGTAGAGCTACTTCAACCCTAGTGTGAAATTATTTTAACTAGGTTATAGAGCTAGTTCAACTCTAGTGTAAAACAATTTGAACTAGGTATTAGATCTAGTTCAACACTAGTGTAAAATTTTTTAAAATAGGTAGTAGAGCTAGTTTAATCCTAGTGTAAAATTATTTGAACTAGGTTATGGAGCTACTTCAGCTCTAGTGTAAAATTATTTGAACTAGGTATTAGAGCTAGTTCAACACTTGTGTAAATTTATTTAAAATAGGTAGTAGAGCTAGTTCAACTCCAGTGTAAAATTATTTGAACTAGGTTATAGAGCTATTTCAATTCTAGTATAAAATTATTTGAACTAGGTTATAGATCTAGTTGAACTCTAGTGTAAAATTATTTGAACTAGGAAGCAGAGCCAGTTCAACTCTAGTGTAAAATTATTTGAACAAGGTCATAGAGCTAGTTCAACTTTAGTGTAAAATTATTTGAACTTAGGTTATAGAGCAAGTTCAATTCTAGTGTAAAATTATTTGAACCAGGTAGTAGAGCTAGTTCAACTCTGCTGTAAAATTATTTGAACTGGTTTATAGAGCTAGTCCAACTCTAGTGTAAAATTATTTGTACTAGGTTATAGAGCTAGTTCATTTCTAGTGTAAAATTATTTGAACTTCGTATTAGAGGTAGTTCAACACTATTGTAAAATTATTTAAAATAGGTAGTCGAGCTAGTTCAATCCTAGTATAAAATTATTTGAACTAGCTTATAGAGCTAGTTCAGCTCTAGTGTAAAATTATTTGAACTAGGTACTAGAGCCAGTTCAACACTAGTCTAAAATTATTTGAACTAGGTCATAGAGCTAGTTCAACTATAGTGTAAAATTATTTGAACTTAGGTTATAGAGCAAGTTCAATTCTAGTGTAAAATTATTTGAACCAGGTAGTAGAGCTAGTTCAACACTGCTGTAAAATTATTTGAACTGGTTTATAGAGCTAGTCTAACTCTGGTGTAAAATTATTTGTACTAGTTTATAGCGCTAGTTCATTTCTAGTGTAATTATTTTGAACTAGTGTATAGAGCTAGTTCAACTCTAGTGTAAAATTATTTGAACTAGATCATAGAGCTAGATCAATTCTAGTGTAAAATTATTTGAAATAGGTATGAGAGCTAGTTCAACTCTAGTGTATAATTATTTGAACTAGGTTATAGAGCTAGTTCAACTCTAGTGTAAAATTATTGGTACTAGGTTATAGAGCTAGTTCAATTCTAATCTAAAATTATTTGTACTAGGTCATAGAGCCAGTTCATTTCCAGTGTAATTTTTTGGAACTAGGTTATAGAGCTAGTTCAACTCTAGTATAAAATTATTTGGACTAGGTTACAGAGCTAATTCATTTCTATTGCAATTTTTTGAACTAGGTTATAGAGCTAGTTCAACTCTTGTTAAAAATTATTTGAATTAGGTTATAGAGCTAGTTCAACACTAGTGTAAAATTATTTAAACTAGTTGTAGAGCCAGTTCAACTCTAGTGTAAAATTATTTGAACTAGGTTATAGAGCTAGGTCAACTCTTGTGTAAAATTATTTGTACTAGTTCATAGAGCTAGTTTTACTCTGGTGTAACACTATTTGTACTAGGTTATAGAACTAGTACAACTCTAGTGTAAAATTATTTAAACTAGGTTATAGAGCTTATTCAACTCTAATGTAAAATTATTTAAACTAGGTTATAGAGCCAGTTCAACTCTAGTGTAAAATTATTTGTACTAGATTATAGATCTAGTTCAATTCTAGTGTCAAATTATTTGTACTAGGTCAAAGAGCTAGTTCATTTTTAGTGTAATTATTTTGAACTAGGTTATAGAGCTAGTTCAACTCTAGTGTAAAATTATTTGAACTAGATTATAGAGCTAGTTCAACTCTACTGCAAAATTATTTGAACTAGATTATAGAGCTAGTTCAACTCTAGTGTAAAATTATTTGTACTAGGTCATAGAGCTAGTTCAAATCTAGTGTAAAATTATTTGTACTAGGTTGTATAGCTAGTTCAACTCTAGTGTAAAATTATTTGAACTAGGTTATAGAGCCAGTTCAACTCTAGTGTAAAATTATTTGTACTAGTAATAGAGCTATTTCAATTTTAGTGTAAAATTATTTGTACTAGGTTATAGAGCTAGTTCATTTCTAGTGTAATTATTTTGAACTAGGTTATAGAGCTAGTTCAACTCTAGTGTAAAATTATTTGATCTAGATTATAGAGTTAGATCAACTCTAGTGTAAAATTATTCGAACTAGGTATTAGAGCTAGTTCAACTCTATTGTAAAAATATTGGTACTACGTTATAGAGCTAGTTCAATTCTATAGTAAAATTATTTGAACTAGGTCATAGAGCTAGTTCATTTCCAGTGTATTTTTTTGGAACTAGGTTATAGAGCTAGTTCAACTCTTGTGTAAAATTATATGAACTAGGTTATAGTGCTAGTTCGGCTCTAGTGTAAAATTATTTGAACTAGGTATTAGAGCTAGTTCAAAACTTGTGTAAAATTATTTAAAATAGGTAGTAGAGCTACTTCAACCCTAGTGTGAAATTATTTTAACTAGGTTATAGAGCTAGTTCAACTCTAGTGTAAAACAATTTGAACTAGGTATTAGATCTAGTTCAACACTAGTGTAAATTTTTTTAAAATAGGTAGTAGAGCTAGTTTAATCCTAGTGTAAAATTATTTGAACTAGGTTATGGAGCTACTTCAGCTCTAGTGTAAAATTATTTGAACTAGGTATTAGAGCTAGTTCAACACTTGTGTAAATTTATTTAAAATAGGTAGTAGAGCTAGTTCAACTCCAGTGTAAAATTATTTGAACTAGGTTATAGAGCTATTTCAATTCTAGTATAAAATTATTTGAACTAGGTTATAGATCTAGTTGAACTCTAGTGTAAAATTATTTGAACTAGGAAGCAGAGCCAGTTCAACTCTAGTGTAAAATTATTTGAACAAGGTCATAGAGCTAGTTCAACTTTAGTGTAAAATTATTTGAACCTAGGTTATAGAGCAAGTTCAATTCTAGTGTAAAATTATTCGAACCAGGTAGTAGAGCTAGTTCAACTCTGCTGTAAAATTATTTGAACTGGTTTATAGAGCTAGTCCAACTCTAGTGTAAAATTATTTGTACTAGGTTATAGAGCTAGTTCATTTCTAGTGTAAAATTATTTGAACTTCGTATTAGAGGTAGTTCAACACTATTGTAAAATTATTTAAAATAGGTAGTCGAGCTAGTTCAATCCTAGTATAAAATTATTTGAACTAGCTTATAGAGCTAGTTCAGCTCTAGTGTAAAATTATTTGAACTAGGTACTAGAGCCAGTTCAACACTAGTCTAAAATTATTTGAACTAGGTCATAGAGCTAGTTCAACTATAGTGTAAAATTATTTGAACTTAGGTTATAGAGCAAGTTCAATTCTAGTGTAAAATTATTTGAACCAGGTAGTAGAGCTAGTTCAACACTGCTGTAAAATTATTTGAACTGGTTTATAGAGCTAGTCTAACTCTAGTGTAAAATTATTTGTACTAGTTTATAGCGCTAGTTCATTTCTAGTGTAATTATTTTGAACTAGTGTATAGAGCTAGTTCAACTCTAGTGTAAAATTATTTGAACTAGATCATAGAGCTAGATCAATTCTAGTGTAAAATTATTTGAAATAGGTATGAGAGCTAGTTCAACTCTAGTGTATAATTATTTGAACTAGGTTATAGAGCTAGTTCAACTCTAGTGTAAAATTATTGGTACTAGGTTATAGAGCTAGTTCAATTCTAATCTAAAATTATTTGTACTAGGTCATAGAGCCAGTTCATTTCCAGTGTAATTTTTTGGAACTAGGTTATAGAGCTAGTTCATTTCTAGTGTAATATTTTTCAACTAGATTATAGAGCTAGTTCAACTCTAGTGTTAAATTATTTGAACTAGGTTATAGATCTAGTTGAACTCTAGTGTAAAATTATTTGAACTAGGAAGCAGAGCCAGTTCAACTCTAGTGTAAAATTATTTGAACAAGGTCATAGAGCTAGTTCAACTTTAGTGTAAAATTATTTGAACTTAGGTTATAGAGCTAGTTCAATTCTAATCTAAAATTATTTGTACTAGGTCATAGAGCCAGTTCATTTCCAGTGTAATTTTTTGGAACTAGGTTATAGAGCTAGTTCATTTCTAGTGTAATATTTTTCAACTAGATTATAGAGCTAGTTCAACTCTAGTGTTAAATTATTTGAACTAGGTTATAGATCTAGTTGAACTCTAGTGTAAAATTATTTGAACTAGGAAGCAGAGCCAGTTCAACTCTAGTGTAAAATTATTTGAACAAGGTCATAGAGCTAGTTCAACTTTAGTGTAAAATTATTTGAACTTAGGTTATAGAGCAAGTTCAATTCTAGTGTAAAATTATTTGAACCAGGTAGTAGAGCTAGTTCAACTCTGCTGTAAAATTAATTGAACTGGTTTATAGAGCTAGTCCAACTCTAGTGTAAAATTATTTGTACTAGGTTATAGAGCTAGTTCATTTCTAGTGTAAAATTATTTGAACTTCGTATTAGAGGTAGTTCAACACTATTGTAAAATTATTTAAAATAGGTAGTCGAGCTAGTTCAATCCTAGTATAAAATTATTTGAACTAGCTTATAGAGCTAGTTCAGCTCTAGTGTAAAATTATTTGAACTTGGTACTAGAGCCAGTTCAACACTAGTCTAAAATTATTTGAACTAGGTCATAGAGCTAGTTCAACTATAGTGTAAAATTATTTGAACTTAGGTTATAGAGCAAGTTCAATTCTAGTGTAAAATTATTTGAACCAGGTAGTAGAGCTAGTTCAACACTGCTGTAAAATTATTTGAACTGGTTTATAGAGCTAGTCTAACTCTAGTGTAAAATTATTTGTACTAGTTTATAGCGCTAGTTCATTTCTAGTGTAATTATTTTGAACTAGTGTATAGAGCTAGTTCAACTCTAGTGTAAAATTATTTGAACTAGATCATAGAGCTAGATCAATTCTAGTGTAAAATTATTTGAAATAGGTATGAGAGCTAGTTCAACTCTAGTGTATAATTATTTGAACTAGGTTATAGAGCTAGTTCAACTCTAGTGTAAAATTATTGGTACTAGGTTATAGAGCTAGTTCAATTCTAATCTAAAATTATTTGTACTAGGTCATAGAGCCAGTTCATTTCCAGTGTAATTTTTTGGAACTAGGTTATAGAGCTAGTTCATTTCTAGTGTAATATTTTTCAACTAGATTATAGAGCTAGTTCAACTCTAGTGTTAAATTATTTGAACTAGGTTATAGATCTAGTTGAACTCTAGTGTAAAATTATTTGAACTAGGAAGCAGAGCCAGTTCAACTCTAGTGTAAAATTATTTGAACAAGGTCATAGAGCTAGTTCAACTTTAGTGTAAAATTATTTGAACTTAGGTTATAGAGCTAGTTCAATTCTAATCTAAAATTATTTGTACTAGGTCATAGAGCCAGTTCATTTCCAGTGTAATTTTTTGGAACTAGGTTATAGAGCTAGTTCATTTCTAGTGTAATATTTTTCAACTAGATTATAGAGCTAGTTCAACTCTAGTGTTAAATTATTTGAACTAGGTTATAGATCTAGTTGAACTCTAGTGTAAAATTATTTGAACTAGGAAGCAGAGCCAGTTCAACTCTAGTGTAAAATTATTTGAACAAGGTCATAGAGCTAGTTCAACTTTAGTGTAAAATTATTTGAACTTAGGTTATAGAGCAAGTTCAATTCTAGTGTAAAATTATTTGAACCAGGTAGTAGAGCTAGTTCAACTCTGCTGTAAAATTAATTGAACTGGTTTATAGAGCTAGTCCAACTCTAGTGTAAAATTATTTGTACTAGGTTATAGAGCTAGTTCATTTCTAGTGTAAAATTATTTGAACTTCGTATTAGAGGTAGTTCAACACTATTGTAAAATTATTTAAAATAGGTAGTCGAGCTAGTTCAATCCTAGTATAAAATTATTTGAACTAGCTTATAGAGCTAGTTCAGCTCTAGTGTAAAATTATTTGAACTAGGTACTAGAGCCAGTTCAACACTAGTCTAAAATTATTTGAACTAGGTCATAGAGCTAGTTCAACTATAGTGTAAAATTATTTGAACTTAGGTTATAGAGCAAGTTCAATTCTAGTGTAAAATTATTTGAACCAGGTAGTAGAGCTAGTTCAACACTGCTGTAAAATTATTTGAACTGGTTTATAGAGCTAGTCTAACTCTAGTGTAAAATTATTTGTACTAGTTTATAGCGCTAGTTCATTTCTAGTGTAATTATTTTGAACTAGTGTATAGAGCTAGTTCAACTCTAGTGTAAAATTATTTGAACTAGATCATAGAGCTAGATCAATTCTAGTGTAAAATTATTTGAAATAGGTATGAGAGCTAGTTCAACTCTAGTGTATAATTATTTGAACTAGGTTATAGAGCTAGTTCAACTCTAGTGTAAAATTATTGGTACTAGGTTATAGAGCTAGTTCAATTCTAATCTAAAATTATTTGTACTAGGTCATAGAGCCAGTTCATTTCCAGTGTAATTTTTTGGAACTAGGTTATAGAGCTAGTTCAACTCTAGTATAAAATTAATTGGACTAGGTTACAGAGCTAATTCATTTCAATTGCAATTTTTTGAACTAGGTTATAGAGCTAGTTCAACTCTTGTTAAAAATTATTTGAATTAGGTTATAGAGCTAGTTCAACACTAGTGTAAAATTATTTAAACTAGTTGTAGAGCCAATTCAACTCTAGTGTAAAATTATTTGAACTAGGTTATAGAGCTAGGTCAACTCTTGTGTAAAATTATTTGTACTAGTTCATAGAGCTAGTTTTACTCTGGTGTAGCACTATTTGTACTAGGTTATAGAACTAGTACAACTCTAGTGTAAAATTATTTAAACTAGGTTATAGAGCTTATTCAACTCTAATGTAAAATTATTTAAACTAGGTTATAGAGCCAGTTCAACTCTAGTGTAAAATTATTTGTACTAGATTATAGATCTAGTTCAATTCTAGTGTCAAATTATTTGTACTAGGTTATAGAGCCAGTTCAACTCTAGTGTAAAATTGTTTGTACTAGTAATAGAGCTATTTCAATTTTAGTGTAAAATTATTTGTACTAGGTTATAGAGCTAGTTCATTTCTAGTGTAATTATTTTGAACTAGGTTATAGAGCTAGTTCAACTCTAGTGTAAAATTATTTGATCTAGATTATAGAGTTAGATCAACTCTAGTGTAAAATTATTCGAACTAGGTATTAGAGCTAGTTCAACTCTATTGTAAAAATATTGGTACTACGTTATAGAGCTAGTTCAATTCTATAGTAAAATTATTTGAACTAGGTCATAGAGCTAGTTCATTTCCAGTGTATTTTTTTGGAACTAGGTTATAGAGCTAGTTCAACTCTTGTGTAAAATTATATGAACTAGGTTATAGTGCTAGTTCGGCTCTAGTGTAAAATTATTTGAACTTGGTATTAGAGCTAGTTCAACACTTGTGTAAAATTATTTAAAATAGGTAGTAGAGCTACTTCAACCCTAGTGTGAAATTATTTTAACTAGGTTATAGAGCTAGTTCAACTCTAGTGTAAAACAATTTGAACTAGGTATTAGATCTAGTTCAACACTAGTGTAAAATTATTTAAAATAGGTAGTAGAGCTAGTTTAATCCTAGTGTAAAATTATTTGAACTAGGTTATGGAGCTACTTCAGCTCTAGTGTAAAATTATTTGAACTAGGTATTAGAGCTAGTTCAACACTTGTGTAAATTTATTTAAAATAGGTAGTAGAGCTAGTTCAACTCCAGTGTAAAATTATTTGAACTAGGTTATAGAGCTATTTCAATTCTAGTATAAAATTATTTGAACTAGGTTATAGATCTAGTTGAACTCTAGTGTAAAATTATTTGAACTAGGAAGCAGAGCCAGTTCAACTCTAGTGTAAAATGATTTGAACAAGGTCATAGAGCTAGTTCAACTTTAGTGTAAAATTATTTGAACTTAGGTTATAGAGCAAGTTCAATTCTAGTGTAAAATTATTTGAAACAGGTAGTAGAGCTAGTTCAACTCTGCTGTAAAATTATTTGAACTGGTTTATAGAGCTAGTCCAACTCTAGTGTAAAATTATTTGTACTAGGTTATAGAGCTAGTTCATTTCTAGTGTAAAATTATTTGAACTTCGTATTAGAGGTAGTTCAACACTATTGTAAAATTATTTAAAATAGGTAGTCGAGCTAGTTCAATCCTAGTATAAAATTATTTGAACTAGCTTATAGAGCTAGTTCAGCTCTAGTGTAAAATTATTTGAACTAGGTACTAGAGCCAGTTCAACACTAGTCTAAAATTATTTGAACTAGGTCATAGAGCTAGTTCAACTATAGTGTAAAATTATTTGAACTTAGGTTATAGAGCAAGTTCAATTCTAGTGTAAAATTATTTGAACCAGGTAGTAGAGCTAGTTCAACACTGCTGTAAAATTATTTGAACTGGTTTATAGAGCTAGTCTAACTCTAGTGTAAAATTATTTGTACTAGTTTATAGCGCTAGTTCATTTCTAGTGTAATTATTTTGAACTAGTGTATAGAGCTAGTTCAACTCTAGTGTAAAATTATTTGAACTAGATCATAGAGCTAGATCAATTCTAGTGTAAAATTATTTGAAATAGGTATGAGAGCTAGTTCAACTCTAGTGTATAATTATTTGAACTAGGTTATAGAGCTAGTTCAACTCTAGTGTAAAATTATTGGTACTAGGTTATAGAGCTAGTTCAATTCTAATCTAAAATTATTTGTACTAGGTCATAGAGCCAGTTCATTTCCAGTGTAATTTTTTGGAACTAGGTTATAGAGCTAGTTCAACTCTAGTATAAAATTAATTGGACTAGGTTACAGAGCTAATTCATTTCTATTGCAATTTTTTGAACTAGGTTATAGAGCTAGTTCAACTCTTGTTAAAAATTATTTGAATTAGGTTATAGAGCTAGTTCAACACTAGTGTAAAATTATTTAAACTAGTTGTAGAGCCAGTTCAACTCTAGTGTAAAATTATTTGAACTAGGTTATAGAGCTAGGTCAACTCTTGTGTAAAATTATTTGTACTAGTTCATAGAGCTAGTTTTACTCTGGTTTAACACTATTTGTACTAGGTTATAGAACTAGTACAACTCTAGTGTACAATTATTTAAACTAGGTTATAGAGCTTATTCAACTCTAATGTAAAATTATTTAAACTAGGTTATAGAGCCAGTTCAACTCTAGTGTAAAATTATTTGTACTAGATTATAGATCTAGTTCAACTCTACTGTAAAATTATTTGAACTAGATTATAGAGCTAGTTCAACTCTAGTGTAAAATTATTTGTACTAGGTCATAGAGCTAGTTCAAATCTAGTGTAAAATTATTTGTACTAGGTTGTATAGCTAGTTCAACTCTAGTGTAAAATTATTTGAACTAGGTAGTAGATCTAGTCCAACTCTAGTGTAAAATTATTTGTACTAGGTTATAGAGCCAGTTCAACTCAAGTGTAAAATTATTTGTACTAGCTATAGAGCTAGTTTAATTCTAGGGTAAAATTATTTGTACTAGATAGTAGAGCTAGTTCAATCCTAGTGTAAAATTATTTGAACTAGGTTATAGAGCTAGTTCATCTCTAATGTAAAATTATTTGTACTACGTCATAGAGCTAGTTTAAATCTAGTGTAAAATTATTTGTACTAGGTTATAGAGCTAGTTCAATTCTACTGTAAAAATTATTTGTACTAGGTCATAGAGCTAGTTCATTTCTAGTGTAATATTTTTGCACTAGGTTATAGAGCTTGTTTAACTCTACTG
The DNA here is from genome assembly GCA_039707655.1 of Elymus sibiricus. Lineage (NCBI taxonomy): Eukaryota > Viridiplantae > Streptophyta > Magnoliopsida > Poales > Poaceae > Elymus > Elymus sibiricus. The sequence goes on from CM077665.1 coordinate 495,688,666, forward strand.
TAAAATTATTTGAACTAGGTTATAGAGCCAGTTCAACTCTAGTGTAAAATTATTTGTACTAGTAATAGAGCTAGTTCAATTTTAGTGTAAAATTATTTGTACTAGGTTATAGAACTAGTTCATTTCTAGTGTAATTATTTTGAACTAGGTTATAGAGCTAGTTCAACTCTAGTGTAAAATTATTTGATCTAGATTATAGAGTTAGATCAACTCTAGTGTAAAATTATTTGTACTAGGTTATAGAGCCAGTTCAACTCTAGTGTAAAATTATTTGTACTAGCTATAGAGCTAGTTTAATTCTAGTGTAAAATTATTTGTACTAGATAGTAGAGCTAGTTCAATCCTAGTGTAGAGTTATTTGAACTAGGTTATAGAGCTAATTCATCTCTAGTGTAAAATTATTTGTACTAGGTCATAGAGCTAGTTTAAATCTAGTGTAAAATTATTTGTACTTGGTTATAGAGCTAGTTCAATTCTACTGTAAAAATTATTTGTACTAGGTCATAGAGCTAGTTCATTTCTAGTGTAATATTTTTGCACTAGGTTATAGAGCTTGTTTAACTCTACTGTAAAATTATTTGAACTAGGTTATAGAGCCAGTTCAACTCTAGTGTAAAATTATTTGTACTAGTAATAGAGCTATTTCAATTTTAGTGTAAAATTATTTGTACTAGGTTATAGAGCTAGTTCATTTCTAGTGTAATTATTTTGAACTTGGTTATAGAGCTAGTTCAACTCTAGTGTAAAATTATTTGATCTAGATTATAGAGTTAGATCAACTCTAGTGTAAAATTATTCGAACTAGGTATTAGAGCTAGTTCAACTCTATTGTAAAAATATTGGTACTACGTTATAGAGCTAGTTCAATTCTATAGTAAAATTATTTGAACTAGGTCATAGAGCTAGTTCATTTCCAGTGTATTTTTTTGGAACTAGGTTATAGAGCTAGTTCAACTCTTGTGTAAAATTATATGAACTAGGTTATAGTGCTAGTTCGGCTCTAGTGTAAAATTATTTGAACTAGGTATTAGAGCTAGTTCAACACTTGTGTAAAATTATTTAAAATAGGTAGTAGAGCTACTTCAACCCTAGTGTGAAATTATTTTAACTAGGTTATAGAGCTAGTTCAACTCTAGTGTAAAACAATTTGAACTAGGTATTAGATCTAGTTCAACACTAGTGTAAAATTATTTAAAATAGGTAGTAGAGCTAGTTTAATCCTAGTGTAAAATTATTTGAACTAGGTTATGGAGCTACTTCAGCTCTAGTGTAAAATTATTTGAACTAGGTATTAGAGCTAGTTCAACACTTGTGTAGATTTATTTAAAATAGGTAGTAGAGCTAGTTCAACTCCAGTGTAAAATTATTTGAACTAGGTTATAGAGCTAGTTCAATTCTAGTATAAAATTATTTGAACTAGGTTATAGATCTAGTTGAACTCTAGTGTAAAATTATTTGAACTAGGTAGCAGAGCCAGTTCAACTCTAGTGTAAAATTATTTGAACAAGGTCATAGAGCTAGTTGAACTGTAGTGTAAAATTATTTGAACTTAGGTTATAGAGCAAGTTCAATTCTAGTGTAAAATTATTTGAACCAGGTAGTAGAGCTAGTTCAACTCTGCTGTAAAATTATTTGAACTGGTTTATAGAGCTAGTCAAACTCTAGTGTAAAATTATTTGTAATAGGTTATAGAGCTAGTTCATTTCTAGTGCACAATTATTTGAACTTCGTATTAGAGCTAGTTCAACACTATTGTAAAATTATTTAAAATAGGTAGTCGAGCTAGTTCAATCCTAGTATAAAATTATTTGAACTAGGTTATAGAGCTAGTTCAGCTCTAGTGTAAAATTATTTGAACTAGGTACTAGAGCCAGTTCAACACTAGTGTAAAGTTATTTGAACTTAGGTTATAGAGCAAGTTCAATTCTAGTGTAAAATTATTTGAACCAGGTAGTAGACCTAGTTCAACTCTGCTGTAAAATTATTTGAACTGGTTTATAGAGCTAGTCCAACTCTAGTGTAAAATTATTTGTACTAGGTTATAGCGCTAGTTCATTTCTAGTGTAATTATTTTGAACTAGTGTATAGAGCTAGTTCAACTCTAGTGTAAAATTATTTGACCTAGATCATAGAGCTAGATCAATTCTAGTGTAAAATTATTTGAAATAGGTATGAGAGCTAGTTCAACTCTAGTGTATAATTATTTGAACTAGGTTATAGAGCTAGTTCAATTCTAATCTAAAATTATTTGTACTAGGTCATAGAGCTAGTTCATTTCCATTGTAATTTTTTGTAACTAGGTTATAGAGCTAGTTCAACTCTAGTGTAAAATTATTTGAAATAGGTTACAGAGCTAATTCATTTCTATTGCAATTTTTTTGAACTAGGTTATAGAGCTAGTTCAACTCTTGTTAAAAATTATTTGAACTAGGTTATAGAGGTAGTTCAACACTAGTGTAAAATTATTTGAACTAGATTATAGAGCTAGTTCAACTCTAGTGTAAAATTATTAGAACTAGATTATAGAGCTAGTTCAACTCTAGTGTAAAATTATTTGAACTAGGTTATAGAGCTAGTTCAACTCTACTATAAAATTAATTGTACTAGGTTATATAGCTAGTTCAAATCTAGTGTAAAATTATTTGAACTAGGTCATAGAGCTAGATCAATTCTAGTGTAAAATTATTTGAAAAAGGTATTAGAGCTAGATCAACTCTAGTGTATAATTATTTGAACTAGGTTATAGAGCTTGTTCAACTCTAGTGTAAAATTATTTGTACTAGTAATAGAGCTAGTTCAATTTTAGTGTAAAATTATTTGTACTAGGTTATAGAGCTAGTTCATTTCTAGTGTAACTATTTTCAACTAGGTTATAGGGCTAGTTCAAATCTAGTGTAAAATTTTTTGATCCAGATTATAGAGTTAGATCAACTCTAGTGTAAAATTATTCGAACTAGGTATTAGAGCTAGTTCAACTCTATTGTAAAATTATTGGTACTACGTTATAGAGCTAGTTCAATCATATAGTAAAATTATTTGAACTAGGTCATAGAGCTAGTTCATTTCCAGTGTATTTTTTTGGAACTAGGTTATAGAGCTAGTTCAACTCTTGTGTAAAATTATATGAACTAGGTTATAGTGCTAGTTCGGCTCTAGTGTAAAATTATTTGAACTAGGTATTAGAGCTAGTTTAACACTTGTGTAAAATTATTTAAAATAGGTAGTAGAGCTACTTCAACCCTAGTGTAAAATTATTTGAACTAGGTTATAGAGCTAGTTCAACTCTAGTGTAAAACTATTTGAACTAGGTACTAGATCTAGTTCAACACTAGTGTAAAATTATTTAAAATAGGTAGTAGAGCTAGTTTAATCCTAGTGTAAAATTATTTAAACTAGGTTATAGAGCCAGTTCAACTCTAGTGTAAAATTATTTGTACTAGATTATAGATCTAGTTCAATTCTAGTGGCAAATTATTTGTACTAGGTCATAGAGCTAGTTTATTTTTAGTGTAATTTTTTTGAACTCTGTTATAGAGCTAGTTCAGCTCTAGTGTAAAATTATTTGAACTAGATTATAGAGCTGTTCAACTCTAGTGTAAAATTATTTGAACTAGGTTATAGAGCTAGTTCAACTCTACTATAAATTTATTTGTACTAGGTTATATAACTAGTTCAAATCTAGTGTAAAATTATTTGTACTAGGTTGTATAGCTAGTTCAACTCTAGTGTCAAATTATTTGAACTAGGTAGTAGATCTAGTTCAACTCTAGTGTAAAATTATTTGTACTAGGTTATAGAGCCAGTTCAACTCTAGTCTAAAATTATTTGTCCTAGCTATAGAGCCAGTTCAATCCTAGTGTAAAATTATTTGAACTAGGTTATAGAGCTAATTCAGCTCTAGTGTAAAATTATTTGTACTAGGTCATAGAGATAGTTTAAATCTAGTGTAAAATTATTTGTACTAGGTTATAGAGCTAGTTCAATTCTACTGTAAAAATTATTTGTACTAGGTCATAGAGCTAGTTCATTTCTACTGTACAAGATTATAGAGCTAGTTCAATTCTAGTGTCAAATTATTTGTACTACGTCATAGCGCTAGTTCATTATTAGTGTAATTATTTTAACTAGGTTATAGAGCTAGTTCAACTCTAGTGTAAAATTATTTGAACTAGGTTATAGAGCTAGTTCAACTCTAGTGTAAAATTATTTGAACTAGGTTATAGAGCTAGTTCAACTCTACTGTAAAATTAATTTTACTAGGTTATATAGCTAGTTCAACTCTAGTGTAAAATTCTTTGTACTAGGTTATATAGCTAGTTCTACTCTAGTGTAGACTTATTTGAACTAGGTAGTAGATCTAGTTCAACTTTAGTGTAAAATTATTTAAATTAGATTATAGAGCTAGTTCAAATGTAGTGTAAAATTATTTGAACAAGGTTATAGAGCCAGTTCAACTCTAGTGTAAAATTATTTGTACTAGTTATAGAGCTAGTTCAATTCTAGTGTATAATTATTTGTACCAGGTAGTAGAGCTAGTTCATTCCTAGTGTAAAATTATTTTAACTAGGTTATAGGGCTAGTTCAGCTCTGGTGTAAAATTATTTGAACTAGGTATTAGAGCTAGTCCAATACTAGTGTAAGATTATTTAAAATAGGTAGTAGAGCTAGTTCAACACGAGTGTAAAATTATTTAAACTAAGTTATAGAGCTAGTTCAAATCTAGTGTAAAATTATTTGAACTAGATTATAGAGCTAGTTCAACTCTATTGTAAAATTATATGAACCAGGTAGAAGAGCTAGTTGAACTCTAGTATAAAATTATTTGAACTAGTTTATAGAGTTAGTTCAATTCTAGTGTAAAATTATTTTACTAGGTTATAGAGCTAGTTTAATTCTAGTGTAAAATTATTTGTACTAGGTAATAGAGCTAGTTCATTTCTAGTGTAATATTTTTGAACTAGCTTATAGAGCTAGTTCAACTCTAGTGTTAACTTATTTGAACTAGGTTATAGATCTAGTTGAACTCTAGTGTATAATTATTTGAGCTAGGTAGCAGAGTAGTTCAACTCTAGTATTAAATTTTTTGAACTTAGGTTATAGAGCAAGTTCCACTCTAGTGTAAAATTATTTGAACCAGGGAGTAGAGCTAGTTCAGCTCTGCTGTAAAATTATTTGAACTGGTATATAGAGCTAGTCCAACTCTAGTGTAAAATTATTAATACTAGGTTATAGAGCTAGTTAAAGTCTAGTGTAATATTATTTCTATTAGGTCATAGAGCTAATTTATTTCTAGTGTAATATTTTTGAACTAAGTTATATAGCTAGTTCAACTCTACTGTAAAAATATATGAACTTGGTTATATAGCTAGCTCAACTCTAGTGTAAAATTATTTGAACTAGGTAGTAGAGCTAGTTCAACTCTAGTGTAAAATATTTGAACTAGGTTAGCGAGCGAGTTCAACTCTAGTTAAAAATTATTTGAAATAGGTTGGAGAGCTAGTACATTTCTAGAGCAATTTTTTTTGAACTATGTTATAGAGCTAGTTCAACTCTTGTTAAACATTATTTGAGCTAGGTTATAGAGGTAGTTCAACACTAGTGTAAAATTATTTAAACTAGTTGTAGAGCTAGTTGAACTCTAGTGTAAAATTCTTTGAACTAGGTCATAGAGCTAGTTCAACTCTAGTGTAAAATTATTTGTACTAGGTCATAGAGCTAGTTTAACTCTATTGTAAAATTATTTGTACTAGGTTATAGAGCTAGTTCAATTCTAGTGTAAAAATTATTTGTAATAGGTGATAGAGCTAGTTCATTTCTAGTGTAATATTTTTGCACTAGGTTATAGAGCTAGTTTAACTCATCTATAAAATTATTTGTACTAGGTGATATAACTAGTTCAACTCTAGTGTAAAATTATTTGAACAAGGTAGTAAAGCTTGTTCAACTCTAGTGTAAAATTATTTAAATTAGGTCATAGAGCTAGTTCAAATCTAGTGTAAAATTATTTGAACTAGGTTATAGACCCAGTTCAACTCTAGTGTAAAATTATATGTACTAGATTATAGAGCTAGTTCAATTCTAGTGTCAAATTATTTGTACTAGGTCATAGAGCTAGTACATTTTTAGTGTAATTATTTTGAACTAGGTTGTAGAGCTAGTTCAAATCTAATGTAAACTTATTTGAACTAGATTATAGAGCTAGTTCAAATCTAGTGTAAAATTATTTGAACTAGGTTATAGAGCTAGTTCAGCTCTATTGTAAAATTATTTATACTAGGTCATAGAGCTAGTTTAAATCTAGTGTAAAATTATTTGTACTAGGTTATAGAGCTAGTTCAATTCTACTGTAAAAATTATTTGTACTAGGTCATAGAGCTAGTTTATTTCTAGTGTAATATTTTTGCACTAGGTTATAGAGCATGTTTGACTCTACTGTAAAATTATTTGTACTAGGTTATATAACTAGTTCAACTCTAGTGTAAAATTATTTCAACTAGGTACTACAGCTAGTTAAACTATAGTGTAAAATTATTTGTACTAGGTCATAGAGCTAGCTCAAATCTAGTATGAAGTTATTTAAACTAGGTTATAGAGCCAGTTCAACTCTAGTGTAAAATTATTTGTGAAAGATTAAAGAGCTAGTTCAATTCTAGTGTCAAATTATTTGTACTACGTCATAGCACTAGTTCATTTTTAGTGTAATTATTTCGAACTAGGTTATAGAGCTAGTTCAACTCTAGTGTAAAATTATTTGAACTTGGTTATTGAGCTAGTTCAACTCTAGTGTAAGATTATTTGAACTAGGTTATAGAGCTAGTTCAACTCTACTGTAAAATTATTTGTACTAGGTTATATAGCTAGTTCAACTCTAGTGTAAAATTATTTGAACTAGGTAGTAGATCTAGTTCAACTTTAGTGTAAAATTATTTAAACTAGGTTATAGAGCTAGTTCAAATCTAGTGTAAAATTATTTGAACTAGGTTATAGAGCCAGTTCAACTCTAGTGTAAAATTATTTGTACTAGTTATCAAGCTAGTTCAATTCTAGTGTATAATTATTTGTACTAGGTAGTAGAGCTAGTTCAATCCTAGTGTAAAATTATTTGAGCTAGGTTATAGAGCTAGTTCAGCTCTAGTGTAAAATTATTTGAACTAGGTATTAGAGCTAGTTCAATACTAGTGTAAAATTATTTAAAATAGGTAGTAGAGCTAGTTCAACACCAGTGTAAAATTATTTGAACTAGATTATAGAGCTAGTTCAACTCTAGTGTAAAATTATATGAACCTGGTAGAAGAGCTAGTTCAACTCTAGTATAAAATTATTTGAACTAGTTTATAGAGTTAGTTCAATTCTAGTGTAAAATTATTTGTCCTAGGTTATAGAGCTAGTTTAATTCTAGTGTGAAATTATTTGTACTACGTCATAGAGCTAGTTCATTTCTATTGTAATATTTTTGAACCAGCTTATAGAGCTAGTTCAACTCTAGTGCTAAATTATTTGAACTAGGTTATAGATCTAGTTGAACTCTAGTTTAAAATTATAAGAACTAGGTAGCAGAGCTACTTCAACTCTAGCGTAAAATTATTTGAACTAGGTCATAGAGCTAGTTCAACTCTAGTATTAAATTATTTGAACTTAGGTTATAGAGCAAGTTCCACTCTAGTGTAAAATTATTTGAACCAGGTAGTAGAGCTAGTTCAACTCTGCTGTAAAATTATTTGAACTGGTTTATAGAGCTAGTCCAACTCTAGTATAAAATTATTTATACTAGGTTATAGAGCTAGTTCAATTCTAGTGTAAAAATTATTTGTAATAGGTCTTAGAGCTAGTTCATTTCTAGTGTAATATTTTTGCACGAGGTTATAGAGCTAGTTTAACTCATCTGTAAAATTATTTGTACTAGGTGATATAACTAGTTCAACTCTAGTGTAAAATTATTTGAACAAGGTAGTAAAGCTAGTTCAACTCTAGTGTAAAATTATTGGAATTAGTTCATAAAGCTAGTTCAAATCTAGTGTAAAATTATTTGAACTAGGTTATAGAGCCAGTTCAACTCTAGTGTAAAATTATTTGTACTAGATTATAGAGCTAGTTCAATTCTAGTGTCAAATTATTTGTACTAGGTCATAGAGCTAGTACATTTTTAGTGTAATTATTTTGAACTAGGTTATAAAGCTAGTTCAAATCTAGTGTAAAATTATTTGAACTAGATTATAGAGCTAGTTCAAATCTAGTGTAAAATTATTTGTACTAGATTATAGAGCTAGTTCAGCTCTAGTGTAAAATTATTTGTACTAGGTCATATAGCTAGTTTAAATCTAGTGTAAAATTAGTTGTACTAGGTTATAGAGCTAGTTCAATTCTACTATAAAAATTATTTGTACTAGGTCATAGAGCTAGTTCATTTCTAGTGTAATATTTTTGCACTAGGTTATAGAGCATGTTTAACTCTACTGTAAAATTATTTGTACTAGGTTATATAACTTGTACAACTCTAGTGTAAAATGATTTCAGCAAGGTACTACAGCTAGTTCAACTCTAGTGTAAAATTCTTTGTACTAGGTCATAGAGCTAGTTCAAATCTAGTATAAAATTATTTAAACTAGGTTATAGAGCCAGTTCAACTCTAGTGTAAAATTATTTGTACAAGATTATAGAGCTAGTTCAATTCTAGTGTCAAATTATTTGTACTACGTCATAGCGCTAGTTCATTTTTAGTGTAAATATTTTGAACTAGGTTATAGAGCTAGTTCAACTCTAGTATAAAATTATTTGAACTAGGTTAAACAGCTAGTTCAACTCTATTGTAAAATTATTTGAACTAGGTAATAGAGCTAGTTCAACTCTACTGTAAAATTATTTGTACTAGGTTATATAGCTAGTCCAACTCTAGTGTAAAATTCTTTGTACTAGGTTATATAGCTACTTCAACTCTAGTGTAAAATTATTTGAACTAGGTAGTAGAGCCAGTTCAACTCTAGTGTAAAATTATTTGTACTAGTTATAGAGCTAGTTCAAGTCTAGTGTAAAATTATGTATAATTATTTGTACTAGGTAGTAGAGCTAGTTAAATCCTAGTGTAAAATTATTTGAACTAGGTTATAGAGCTAGTTCATCTCTAGTGTAAAATTATTTGAACTAGGTATTAGAGCTAGTTCAATACTAGTGTTAAATTATTTAAAATAGGTAGTAGAGCTAGTTCAACACCAGTGTAAAATTATTTAAACTAGGTTATAGAGCTAGTTCAAATCTAGTGTAAAATTATTTGAACTAGATTATAGAGCTAGTAAAACTCTAGTATAAAATTATATGTACCAGGTAGAAGAGCTAGTTCAACTCTAGTATAAAATTATTTGAACTAGTTTATAGAGTTAGTTGAATTCTAGTGTAAAATTATTTGTACTAGGTTATAGAGCTAGTTTAATTCTAGTGTAAAATTATTTGTACTATGTTATAGATCTAGTTTAACTCTAGTGTAAAATTATTTGAACTAGGTAGCAGAGCTACTTCAACTCTAGTGTAAAATTATTTGAACTAGGTCATAGAGCTAGTTCAACTCTAGTATTAAATTATTCGAACTTAGGTTATAGAGCAAGTTCCACACTAGTGTAAAATTATTTGAACTAGGTAGTAGAGCTAGTTCACATCTGCTGTATAATTATTTGAACTGGTTTATAAAGCTAGTCAAACTCTAGTATAAAATTATTTAAACTAGGTTATAGAGCCAGTTCAACTCTAGTGTAAAATTATTTGTACAAGATTATAGAGCTAGTTCAATTCTAGTGTCAAATTATTTGTACTACGTCATAGCGCTAGTTCATTTTTAGTGTAAATATTTTGAACTAGGTTATAGAGCTAGTTCAACTCTAGTATAAAATTATTTGAACTAGGTTAAAGAGCTAGTTCAACTCTATTTTAAAATTATTTGAACTAGGTTATCGAGCTAGTTCAACTCTACTGTAAAATTATTTGTACTAGGTTATATAGCTAGTCCAACTCTAGTGTAAAATTCTTTGTACTAGGTTATATAGCTAGTTCAACTCTAGTGTAAAATTATTTGAACTAGGTAGTAGATCTAGTTCAACTTTAGTGTAAAATTATTTAAACTAGGTTATAGAGCTAGTTCAAATCTAGTGTAAAATTATTTGAACAAGGTTATAGAGCTAGTTCAAGTCTAGTGTAAAATTATGTATAATTATTTGTACTAGGTAGTAGAGCTAGTTCAATCCTAGTGTAAAATTATTTGAACTAGGTTATAGAGCTAGTTCATCTCTAGTGTAAAATTATTTGAACTAGGTATTAGAGCTAGTTCAATACTAGTGTAAAATTATTTAAAATAGGTAGTAGAGCTAGTTCAAAACCAGTGTAAAATTATTTAAACTAGGTTATAGAGGTAGTTCAAATCTAGTGTAAAATTATTTGAACTAGATTATAGAGCTAGTTCAACTCTAGTATAAAATTATATCTACCAGGTAGAAGAGCTAGTTCAACTCTAGTATAAAATTATTTGAATTAGTTTATAGAGTTAGTTGAATTCTAGTGTAAAATTATTTGTACTAGGTTATAGAGCGAGTTTAATTCTAGTGTAAAATTATTTGTACTATGTTATAGATCTAGTTTAACTCTAGTGTAAAATTATTTGAACTAGGTAGCAGAGCTACTTCAACTCTAGTGTAAAATTATTTGAACTAGGTCATAGAGCTAGTTCAACTCTAGTATTAAATTATTCGAACTTAGGTTATAGAGCAAGTTCCACACTAGTGTAAAATTATTTGAACTAGGTAGTAGAGCTAGTTCACATCTGCTGTATAATTATTTGAACTGGTTTATAAAGCTAGTCAAACTCTAGTATAAAATTATGTAAACTATGTTATAGATCTAGTTTAACTCTAGTGTAAAATTATTTGTACAAGATTATAGAGCTAGTTCAATTCTAGTGTAAAATTATTTGTACTACGTCATAGCGCTAGTTCATTTTTAGTGTAAATATTTTGAACTAGGTTATAGAGCTAGTTCAACTCTAGTATAAAATTATTTGAACTAGGTTAAAGAGCTAGTTCAACTCTATTTTAAAATTATTTGAACTAGGTTATAGAGCTAGTTCAACTCTACTGTAAAATTATTTGTACTAGGTTATATAGCTAGTCCAACTCTAGTGTAAAATTCTTTGTACTAGGTTATATAGCTAGTTCAACTCTAGTGTAAAATTATTTGAACTAGGTAGTAGATCTAGTTCAACTTTAGTGTAAAATTATTTAAACTAGGTTATAGAGCTAGTTCAAATCTAGTGTAAAATTATTTGAACAAGGTTATAGAGCCAGTTCAACTCTAGTGTAAAATTATTTGTACTAGTAATAGAGCTAGTTCAAGTCTAGTGTTAAATTATGTATAATTATTTGTACTAGGTAGTAGAGCTAGTTCAATCCTAGTGTAAAATTATTTGAACTAGGTTATAGAGCTAGTTCATCTCTAGTGTAAAATTATTTGAACTAGGTATTAGAGCTAGTTCAATACTAGTGTAAAATTATTTAAAATAGGTAGTAGAGCTAGTTCAACACCAGTGTAAAATTATTTAAACTTGGTTATAGAGGTAGTTCAAATCTAGTGTAAAATTATTTGAACTAGATTATAGAGCTAGTTCAACTCTAGTATAAAATTATATCTACCAGGTAGAAGAGCTAGTTCAACTCTAGTATAAAATTATTTGAACTAGTTTATAGAGTTAGTTGAATTCTAGTGTAAAATTATTTGTACTAGGTTATAGAGCGAGTTTAATTCTAGTGTAAAATTATTTGTACTATGTTATAGATCTAGTTTAACTCTAGTGTAAAATTATTTGAACTAGGTAGCAGAGCTACTTCAACTATAGTGTAAAATTATTTGAACTAGGTCATAGAGCTAGTTCAACTCTAGTATTAAATTATTTGAACTTAGGTTATAGAGCAAGTTCCACACTAGTGTAAAATTATTTGAACTAGGTAGTAGAGCTAGTTCACATCTGCTGTATAATTATTTGAACTGGTTTATAAAGCTAGTCCAACTCTAGTATAAAATTATTTATACTAGGTTATAGAGCTACACTACTAGAAAAATGCCTATTAGTGGCGCACCTGTTTTCCCTATTAGTGGCGCACTATAGGTGCGCCACTATTATCACGCCACTACTAATAAATAGTATTGGCGCACCCCTAGTGCGCCACTGTTAATCTACATAACAGTAGCGCACCACCTGGTGAGCCATTACTATCCCTCCCAGTGCGCCACTGATAACCTAGCAGGGGGGCTACTCGTGCGCCACTCCTAACTCTATAGGTGCGCCACTGGTACAAAATATGGGTGCGCCACTAATATATATATATGGTGCGCCACTACTATTAGTTCCAGTAATTATTATTTTTTGCTTTTCTCTTATTTGCACGGGTTACAGAATACAATAAAGCACATAATATACAGTTTGCATTACAGTATAAATTACCATCAGTCAAATATAAACATCACATAATACAATTCATCACATTAGTCTCCGAATTCGAAATAGCGAACAAAGTTCAAATATTAGACAAGTTTAGGTCTCGAGACCGAGTAGCGAGTTTGTCGTCACATTACAAAGTTGATATCATCTAAACTACCATCACATAGAAGAGAGCTGCGGTCACGATGAGCATCATCGCGATGAAACTGGTCTTCATCCGGTTCCTCCTCCGCTCCCTCCTCTCTCCCGCTAGATAGCGCGCGTATCTAGCTTCCGCCTCCGCCCTAGTGGTGTACCCTTTGTAACTGTTACCGCTGAAACGGTGAACCTGTCTCCGACACTCCTCATATACTTATGGACCTACACACTTTGCTATCTCCAGTCTGTAAAATCGCTCCAATGCCACTTGGAGATTCAGAGATAGATCAGATTCCAAGTGTCAGGTCCTTAATATAATTCTCAAGAATACATGCAAAGTTTGAAGCATTTCATAAGATAATATGACTCTTGTTATGCTACAAAGTTACTTGAGCATGTTAAACAAAAGTATTGAACAGTTCCTAATACCGACAAGAAAAAATGCAACTTGTCGATGATTCTCATTATATAGTAGCAAAGTTGGCCTAGAGTTGAGAAAAATTTGTCTTGGACTATAAGGCATCCTTTTACTAACCTGAACTGCATCCTATGTGATGTAAAATGTAGCTAAGTATATATGAGCTGAGGCCCCTACGTGCAGCAAGAAAGCAGAGATCTAAGAAAAACAGAGAGGATCTTCCAGAGCAGCAGCAGCAACAAAAATAGAGCAGCAGCAGCAACTGGCAACAGAGCAGCAGCAGCAACAAAAACAGAGCAGCAGCAGTACCTGTGTTGATGATGTTGTGATTCTTGAACTTGCTCTTGCTTGTTCTTGTGGCTTGCACCTCCTAGTACATCTGCTGGCCTGCTCCTCCTATGCAGCTGACAAGCAAATTACCTAAAACAGAGCAAAATTACTGTTAATATTGCTAGGGCAGTATAGCAGTCATTACGAAAGAAGAGAGGGGCAGTATAGCAGTAACATCATTTAAAATGATGATGTCCAGCTTATAGCAAAGCCAAGATAATAGCAGCAGATCAAGTATGTGATCCATGCCTATGTGCACACTCACAGGGAGGATCCACAGCAGTGCAGCCACACTACACAAGCCACTATTCTAATTGACATCATCACCAAAGAATTCATAAGCTGCTATATTATGTACACACAAGTTTCAGATGGATTTCAAACATCTTCCTAGTTATAGAGCTAGGAATCATTTATATTTATTCACTGTCATGTCTGACAGATACAAATTCATCGAACATCACCATTCAGTGATTGGTACTGAATAAATTCTCTGGTTTAGTTAATCAATCAGCATAATCAGTTGCATACATACATACTCTGCTACTAGTTCAAATTACAACTGAATTAGTGTTGATCTAATGATATTTGCTTTGGAAAATCCTTGCTGATTTCCACTGGCAAAGAGTTAATAATTACAAAGAGGAGAGAAACAAAAAGGACTTGAACTTGAATCAGTCTGAAAATATGACTGGCATAATACACAATGATCACACTGGAGTACAATATCAACAATTAAAACGCAGGTTGGGGGGTTAACAGTTTTTCGGCATTTCTAATTTCCTCTGCTCCTCACTATATAGTTACTGGTACTGCTACTGTCATCTTTACAGTATTTTTTTGGCTAAAAAAATTAGTGTATGCTCATAGGTGATTAACTTACAACTAAGTTGTTTCATTTAAATCAACATCAAGAATAGATGAGTTAAGTTATAACCAGCAAATTATATTCGAAACTTGTTTAAATACATTGTCTTAACTATCAAAAACTGTAATTTCATTTTAAATTCTGTGAAAACTAGCCATATTCAGATCTACAGAACCTATCTTCAGCTGTTTTAGTTCAGCTCATGATCATAGCACATGCCCTGTAGTCTCTCTTCTCTCTAAGAACCCTAGAATTATGTTCATAGATAGGTTATGTTCATAGCACTAGACTAAGAACCCTAGAATTAGAGGGTGAGGGGAATGAAGAAGAGAAGGAGGAGCGCGGGCTTACAGGTCCACCGTCGGGGAAGAAGCATGCCGGCGATGGGGTCGTTGTGGTCGCCACAAAGCTTGCCGAGGTGACTGCTACGGGGCGCCGAGCTCCGGGGCGCCACTGCAGAGGAGGGGGCGCACGGTGAGAGAGAGAGAGAGGGAGGGAGAGAGAGAGGGAGGGAGGGAGCGGGAGGCTTACCGGAGCGGAGGGGGTCGCCGGAGACGAGCAGGTAGGGGGCGGCGCGGCGGGGACAAACCGAGCACCTGGATCTCCGAGAGGGGGCGTCGAGACGGTGACGGATCTCGCGGGGGAGGGGCGCCCGCTCGGGCGAGAGGCGGGGGCTTGGGGGCGTCGGCGGTGGCTTGCGGCGGTGGGGGCGGGCGGCGGGGAGGGGGGATTTGGGGGCGTCGGCGGTGGTCTGCGGCGGGGAGCGGGCGCACGGTGAGGAGAGGAAATGGAGTGGGAGGAGAGGGAGGCGCGGGGAGGAGGAGAGAAAGCAGGGGAGGGATAGCAATGGCACACCGTTTAGGGGTGCGCCATAAACACCGTTATATCAATGGCGCACCTTCTGCTAGTGCGCCATTACTACTAGTAGTAATAGGTTAAAAGAGTGCGCATGTGGTTATGGACAGAACCACTTACATGGCCTAGTGGTTGGTCCCTTGATACATTAGCCAGCCAGCCAGGGTTCGAATCCTGGCGGCCCCATTTTTTGCACCTTTTAAAAAAAAAAATTAACCTTATGATAAACATCCAAACACTTTAAAATAAACACACTTTAAAATTTAACCTTTTAATACTCCCTCCATTCCTAAATATAGGGCGTATAATTTTTTTACAATGCATCTCCTTTACTCAATCACAATATAGAATCATTGTGATAATTTAAGATTTGAGATAAAATAAAAGGAAAATGCAAATGGAGTGATAAAACCATTGTGCAAAGATTTAGAATTAGATGACCTGGTTGAAATCAAGTGATACATGTAATAATTTAGTTGCATGTAATAATTGAGCTTGCCATTGACACACACACACGCGGCCGACACGTCGTGATTCGATCTTAGCTATCTTTTCACAATCTTCTTGCCCTTCTTCCTCGCGGTTGAATAATTTAGCCCCGGAACCCCTTGAATTGATCTTCTCTTGAACGGACGTCCTTTAGGTAGGGTGGTCCTGCTTCTTCTTGTGGTGTATGGTACTTCATCGTCGTCGTCATCTTCCATCTTCAGGTCGCCGTACTTGTCGAAGTCTTGCTCATTGGCGACTCCATCCATTCCAATGATGTTCCTTTTGCCTCTCCTCACGACAACACGACTGGGCTTTGGCGGGTCGGTAATGAAGAAGCATTGGTCCACTTGGGAAGCCAGTACCCATGTGTCGTGGGAAACGAACACCTATGGGATCGCTATCGAGCAGATCCCTTTACGGTTCGGCAAGGGGAGAGGATTGCACGAAGAGCAGAACTAGCGAACAGCACACGGGGAATTTACCCAGGTTCGGGCCGCACGGATGCGTAAAACCCTACTCCTGCTTTGATGGTATTATTGTGGATATTCTTGGCCAAGTTCTGGGAGCTACAGTAGCAGCTACGCATGCAGAATGAGCTTCCGAAGTGCCCTCCTCCCCATAGCTATGCCTTGGGCCTCCTTTTTATATGAGTCAAAGGGGCTACCACAGTGGCGTAAGGGATAAGGTATGAGGTGGGAAGTAGCTACAGGGTCACTACAGTGTTATCATACCTAACCCTGACGGCTTAGGACAAGCTCATTAAATGCACCGTGAGGTGTCCGTCGAGGTGTCCCTCAGCGTCTCGGGCTTGGAAAAGCTTTACAGGGGATGGGCAAAAGCAGCCATCCCATCAGCACCGCTTAAGCATCTCGTGGCCAGCATCGCGCCACGTCACCATGAGGACAAACCCTAAACGACAAGGCTGGCCGCTGCGCAGGAGCGATAGCGCTACACTGTGCAGAGCCTTGCCGGGGCTGAATCCTTGCCGGGCCCGGGGCTTGCCGGGTCCGATGCTTGCCGGGACCGGGGCTTGCTAGGCCCGGGTCTCGCCGGCCGCGAGGCCTTGCCGGCAAGGGTCTTGCCGGGCCTTCGCACCCCTTTGGCCTTCTGCCTTCTGGTCCGGTCGTTGACTTGAACGTCTCTTCCCGGCAAGGCTTGCCGGGTTCCTGGCTTGCCGGCTCGCTCCTCGCCGGCAAGCACTATCTTCGTCTTGAGATTGCTCCTAGCTATTCCCCGGCAAGGCCTGCCGCGGTTCGGCTACAACTGCCCGTACACAAGTAAGGGGTACTAAAGGGGCCCATACTTTAGTACACCAACAGGAGCCCCCGGGCCTAGGCCATACACGGATGCCAGGCCTGTTGGGCTAGGCCCAAAACAGTGCACGGGTGCACGTGGCAGGGAATAACTGTCCGTAATCATGATCTCTTTTACCACGCCCCTCCACTACGTGCATTAATCGCGCGACGCGGGAGACGTGGGCGCGCAGTAAAAGCGGGCGGTTAAAGAGCCAGCCCCGCGCCTTCCCCATAAAAAAGGAATCGCAGAGACGCTGCTCATTTACCCCCCATCGCTTTCACCTTTCCAATCTCAATCTCAGAACCGTCGCCACCGTCTTCTTCCTTGCGCCCAAAACAGAGCTTTTCTCCCTCCGCCTGCCTCCACCGCGCTCTCGACGTCTTCAACGCCCACTCCCATAGCCACCATGCCGCCCAAGCCGAGCAAGGGCAAGGGCAAGGCGGAGGAAGCGGCCGCCGCGGAGAGCAAGCTGGTGAAGATGCGGAAGGACCGCGCTGTCTTCCCCCCGACGCTTGATGCGAAGGCCTTGAAGAAGAGGTACCAGTTCGCATGGGCGAAGGAGACCACGGCGCATCCAGCCACCAAAGTGAGTGTAGCTTCTCGTAGGGCAGAGCCAGGGGATTATCCCTTCTTTGCCGATTACTTCTGGTGCGGCCTCTGCCCTCCGTACTCGGATTTCTTCGTAGATATCATGATCACTTACGGCTTCCAGCTGCTAGACTTCACGCCGAATGCCGTGACTTGCATGTCCGTCTTCGCGCACCTTTGCGAAAATTTCGTTGGGGTCATCCCGAGCACAGCACTTTTCCGGCACTACTTCTACCCCCGCACCCAAAAGGGCGACGCCCTCTCCGGTAGCATCGCTTGGATTCCGAGGACGGCGACCAAGGAGACGTACCCAGAGGGGCTCTATCGCGAGAGATGGGATGAGTGGCGCAGCAAGTGGTGCTGGGTCCGAGAAAAGGAGCCCCTACCGTTCTGCGAGGTGCAGAAGCAGAAGGTGGTCCGCGGCAAGGATTGGGGTGCTGCGGACCCTGACGACAGCAAGCTGACCATCGCCACCACCAGGATACTCCGCCTCAAGGCTGCCGGGCTGAAGGTGGAGATGATTGCTTCAGATTTCCTTCGCCGGCGCATCGCCCCACTGCAGAACAAAGGGCGTCCTGCCTGGGAGTACACGAATGCCGCCGACGTCATGAGGGTGCGGCCTGGGCTGGATAATAATCTAACAGCCATGGGGCACGCAGCCCTCTGCCAACAACTCTTCAATTCTGGAACAGTGGGGAACTTGCCGGCGGGCGTCGTTCCACTGTGCAACAACTCATCACTCACCTCCATCATCACCATGATGCCGGTGTTCAATGCCCATAGCATCGACAAGAGGTGGATCGAGCCGTCCGCGGAGCAGGTGCTGGCGTTCTTCGACAACTTGACGGAGAAGGCCATCCGCGAGGAGGACCTTGTCCGCGCCACCACAGAGGAGGAGCTCGCCCACATCGCCGACAGGGCGGAAGAGGCGAACCTTGCCGAAGAAGCCGGCAGCGCCGAGTCCAGCGAGGGCGAGGACTTGCTGCGGGAAAATCTTGCCGGGCGAGGTCAGGCTGCCGGGGAGCCGAGCGGAGCCGCTGCCGGGGGCCCTTTTGTTGGAGCGGCCGCCGACGAGGAAGAGGAGGAGGAAGAGGAGCCCCCAGCTCTTCGACAGGCACGGAGGCGCATCCTTCGGAAGGCCAGCACCGGCGCTCCTGCTTACCAGCCAGCGCCAAACGATGAAGCCTCCGGCAAGGAGGCTGCTGACGAAGCGGCGCGGCAAGCCGTTGCCGGCGAGGCAACAAGGCAAACCGTCGCCGGCAAGCGCCCTAGAACGACCTCTCCTCCTCCGCCAAGCACTGTGATGGAGGCCGCCTTCGACCTATCCATCCTCGAGAACGAGGAGGAAGAAGAGGAGTAAGTGTTCTGCCACAGCTTCCGTTCTTGCTTTCTGATTTCCTTGATTAATCTTGATGATCTTGCCTCCACAGGGATGAAGAGACCTTGGTGGAGAGGATGGCCAAGAAGGCCAAGATTTCCACGGGCGTCGAGCCGCCGGCAAGCACTTCTGAAGAGCCGGTGACTATCGAGTCCAGCCCGGAGCCAAGCCCAAGGCACAATCCTCGCCGCAGCCCCCGGCACAGCCCCCAGCGTGAGCCAATTACTCTCTTTCCGCTGGCGAGTGCCGGGGCGGTAATCTTCACAGCTAACATCTTGGGGCGCGCAGGAACAGAGCAGCAACAGAGGTCGCCGGCAAGGACCACCCTCGACATGCCGCACCCGTCGACCACGCAGCCCACAAAAGAATCTTCAGGCGGGTTCTACCACGACGACCTTGACGCAGGTGAACCACTCGCCCTTAGAAATCTTTTCCCTCTCTTGTTTTTTTTTTTTTTGTCTTCTTGAACTTCCTTCCCAGCTTCATCTTAATTAACTCCTTGATCTTCAATCTTCTTCTGACAGAGCTCATGGATACTGACGCCGTCACTGAAGAGACCGCCAAGGATGCCGCCACTGAAGCCGGCAAGGTTGCTGCCGAAGAGGCCGCCAAGCATGCCGCCGCCGAGGCCGCCAAGGCCGCCGAGGGAGCCGGCGAGGAGACCCGCGGCAATACTGACGGCGCTTCCGCCGCAGGAGGGCCAGGCGCTTCTACTGCCGCGGGGCCCTCGACTGCCGAAGACCAATCCTCGTCGTTCCAGGCCCCTCCCTCAAGCCAATATATCAGGGCCGGCAAGAACGTCATCAGCATGCCGGGGTCGGCAAGCATCAAAGAGCTGGTTGAAGGAGAGCATCTTGACGGGGAAATCACCGTCGCTGCCGTCAGTGAGCTCAAGGAGGAGCAGCTACTTCAGGCCATGAATGACAATTATCAGAAGCTCCAGACGCTCTACCGCGCCCGGAAGGAGAAACTGGACTCCCGGGCAGCGCTCGTCGAGGCCGCGGAAGGAGACTTCCAACAACGCGTCACGGAGACACAGGCTTGGTATGGCGAGGCCCTCCAAGAGCTGAATATTTATCGGGAGCAGCTGGTGGAAGAGCGGAACGTCCTCCTGCTGAAGCAATCAGACATCGAGAAAGCGCAGGAGGAGGCCGCCCAGCAAGCCGCCGCGGCAGAAGCCCTCTTGACGCAGCGCCGCATCAGCCTTGACGCCCAAGAAGAAGACCTTGCCGCCCGCGAGGCGGCGCTTGCCGCCAAGCTTCGCAACAAGGATGAAGAGCTCGAAAGTCTTGTCGCGTGGCGGGTCCAGGAGCTTGAACAAAGCCAAACGGCAGCGCTCGCGCTCTGACTGCAGACCACGCCGGCAAGCTCAAGGAGGCACTCTACGCTGCCGAGGCTGCGGAGACCGCCAAGAACTCGCTGGAGGGGAAGGCGAAGAAGCTGGAAGCCATTCTCGAGGAACACGGCAAGAAGATCGCTGCCCTCGAGGCCGAGAAGGAGAAAACCCTCCACAGCCTGGTGGAGATGCAGCTCGCCGCGTCCGAGAAGATCAAACAGCTCGCCTCCGCCAACGACTCCATTGCAAATCTGAAGCTGAAACTATCCACGTTGGAGGAGTCCCTGGAAGCTGCCCGAGCTCGCGGAAAGACCTTGGCTAAGGACCTCCACGACGAGCAGGAGCTACTCAAGAACGCCTATGCCACGCATCAAGATTATGTCACCGGCACAGAGGTCTGGACCGCCAGGCTGGTGGACGTCGCCAAGAGGCTTGCCGCGGAGCTGGAGGGCATGAACCTTCAGGGCTTCGGGTATTCTGCCAGCGACAGGATAAGCGAGAGCGCCAGGATCACCATGTTCTTCAAAGGTCTCGTCGATGCGCTCAAGCAACTCCAAGCAACCCACTCCGGCAAGCTCGCCAGCGAGTCCAGGAAGCTCTGCCAGGACGTGGTCCAGATGCTGCTGATGAAAGTGGCGTACAGGAATCCCGGCGTCGATTTCACCAAGGTCTTCGGCCGCCTGCCGAAGGATGCGGACGCCAAGGCTCTGCAGGAGCTTGTCGCGCCCATCGTCGAACGGATAGGCCAAGTGAAGAGGGTAGAAGGCAACCGCCGAGATTAACTGTAGCCCTCCTTATCCTTCTCCTTGTCTTGCCGCCGCGTTACATGTAAAAGATAAACATTTGGTCTTATGTTAGTAACGTGGCGACTATCTTATATATAATCTGCTCTATCTGAATCTATGCATGCTATTCCCCCTTGATCAATCTCTCTTTGTATAGCATATACCCTACGCTTTACTGGGCACTCGCCGGAGCATGGCCTTGCCGCGAGCGCTGGACCGGAGCCCGACAGCGTTCAGCAGGCGGTGCTGCTCACGGCAAGAAACCTTGACGCTTTCAGCGCGGCCACCTAAACCGTTGAGCGGACTCGAAACGGAATAAGGGCGCAGCCTAATCGCGACAAGATTCCATCGCGTGCAGGTTTTCCATACAAAGCCGAAATCGTTCAAGGGATATAGCCTTACAAAAAATTGAAATCTGCTAAAGGGGTCAGCAACTTAGCTCTGGCTTTCGCCGCTATTCTTTTCTTCTCCCGGCAAAGCATCAACCTTGAACGTCCCCTGGTATCCATTCCATCATTCCCCTTCCCCCCCGGCAAACTTGCGCGCGAGGGAATCTTCTATCTCTTTAAGAAAAAGAAAGAAGAGAAAATAAATGTTATGGAACCTGGACGGTTCGTTAGATCTCACAGGGGGGCATTGCCAGGAGCTTGCCGGAGCGTTATGCTGCCGCGAGCACTGGACCGGAGTCCGACAGTGTTCAGCGTGGCGTATCGCTACTACGGCAGGAAATCGGGGCAAGCGCAATATACACTTCAGATAAACACATGCATACATAAAGCATGAAATCGGCAAGAAACGTAAAGCACTGCAAACTCATTAACTATGCACAAAATATGTGCCTGCTCTGTACAAAGGATCACATGCCATCCGGCAAGATTATTACAGAATGGCGTTGCCGGGATCCTGCCGGAGCGTTACGCTGCCGCGAGCGCTGGATTCGGGTCGTCAGCAGCCTGCTGGCCGTATCGCTATCACAGCAAGAAACCCAACAACTGCTCTTCACGGGTAGAACTTGCGATGGTGCTCGATATTCCAGGAGTTGCTCACCGGCAAGCCCTCTTCGGTCTCCAGGCGGACAGCGCCAGGCCTGGTGACTCGCACTACCCGGTAAGGGCCTTCCCACTTCGGCGTCAACTTGTTGGAATTCTTGGCCGACTGAACGCGCCGAAGAACAAGGTCGCCTTCCTCAAGACTCCGGGCATGAACCTTGCGGCTATGATAGCGGCGCAAAGCTTGCTGATAGCGAGCGGCTCGCACAGCAGCCCGAAGACGGTTCTCCTCAAGGAGCAGCGCGTCGCCTTGCCGCAGCTGTTCTTGCTCAAGCTCATCATAAGCGAGCACTCGAGGTGACCCGTATATGAGTTCCGTGGGGAGAACTGCCTCCGCTCCGTAGACCAGAGCGAAGGGTGTCTGGCCGGTGGCTCGATTTGGCGTCGACCTGATCGACCAAAGAACCGCCGGCAGCTCATCAATCCAGCGTCTTCCATGCTTGCGCAGCTTGTCGAAAGTTCTGGTCCGGAGACCGCGCAGCACTTCAGCGTTCGCCCTCTCCGCTTGGCCGTTACTCCTCGGGTGAGCAACAGAGGCAAAACAAATCTTGCCGCCAAGGTCTTGGACGTACTGCTTGAAGGTGCGACTAGTGAACTGCGTACCGTTGTCGGTGATGATCCTGTTCGGCACACCAAAATGGCACACAATCCCCTTGAAGAACTTGACCGCTGACTGTGCCGTCACCTTCCTCACTGCTTCCACTTCTGGCCACTTCGTGAACTTGTCGACGGCAACGTACAAGTACTCGAAGCCCCCGGCAGCGCGGGGGAAGGGACCCAGTATGTCGAGCCCCCAGACCGAGAAGGGCCAGGAGAGAGGAATCGTCTGGAGAGCTTGAGCTGGCTGATGAAGTTGCTTCAAATGAAACTGGCACGCTTCACACTTGGTTACTAGTGCAGTTGCATCCTGGAGAGCAGTAGGCCAGAAGAATCCTTGCCGGAATGCCTTGCCGGCAAGGGCCCTTGAGCCTATGTGGGATCCACATATGCCCCCATGAATCTCTGCCAACAGTTCTAGTCCATCTTCCCGAGGAATGCACTTCAATTTCACACCGTTGGGTCTCTTTCTGTACAGGACGTCGTCGACGAACTGGTACATACTTGACTGACGGGCTACTTTTTCAGCTTCTTCCTGCTCTTCAGGGAGTTCTCCTGTCTGAAGGAAATGGACTATTTGCTGCGCCCATGCCGGAGCTTGCGGCTCGACGACAAGGACTAAAGGCAACTCTTCAGCTGCGGGAGCATTTGCTTCTACGGCAAGAAACTGAGGTTCTTGGCGGAGCAGCTGCTCACCGGCAACTGGTATTTCTTCGGTCGCAGGGGCGCTTGCTTCGGCGGCAATAACCTGAGGCTCTGCACGAAGCCGCTGCTCACCGGCAACCGGGTCGTTCCCGGCAAGATTCTCGCCGGGGGCTTCGGGAAGCCCTGCCGGGATGTACTCGCCGGTACTTAACTTTCTTCTCTTATCAGGCCTTGTCGATGGCGACACGGATGGTTGAGTCAAGCGGAGCACAAAAGTCCCTGGTTCCACAGGTAACTTGAGTGCGGCACGTTTCGACAGGTCGTCAGCAATGCTGTTCTCTGATCGAGGAACATGCTCTGTCTAAAGACCGTCAAAGCGCTCTTCCAGCTTCCTCACTTCATCAACGTAAGCTTCCATCAACGGGCTCTGATAATCTTTGTTGACCTGCCTCACGACGAGCTGGGAGTCACCCCTGACGATGAGCTTCCTGATCCCAAGGTCTGCCGCGATCCTGAGACCGGCAAGCAATCCTTCATACTCTGCCGTGTTATTGGTCGATCTCTCCCGGGGAAAATGCATCTGGATGACGTACTTGAGGTGCTCTCCGGTGGGTGCAACAAGCAGCACACCGGCACCGGCGCCTTGCAGCGAAAAGGCTCCATCAAAGTACATGACCCATGTTTGCACTGATTCCTTCCCGGGGGTCACTGATTCTTGAACTTCGTCGTCTGGCGTTGGCGTCCATTCTGCAATGAACTCTGCCAAGGCTCTCCTCTGGATAGTTGAAGTACTTTCGAACTTGAGACCAAAGTATGACAGCTCCAACGCCCACTCTACAATCCTGCCAGTCGCTTCCGGGTTCCGGAGAATCCGTTGCAACGGAAAGCGAGTGACGATGGTGATCTCATGTGCTTGGAAGTAATGGCGCAGCTTCCTCGAGGCCATGAGAAGGCCGAAGAGCAGCTTCTGCACACCAGAATATCTCGACCTAGCCCCCTGCAACAGGGAGCTGACGAAATAGACTAGGCGCTGCACCATCTTCTTCTTCTGTGCTGCTAAACTTGACTGCGCAAATCCTTCCTTGCCGGCACCAGACTCTGCCGGGGCTGCCCCCGGCAAGCCGCTTGGCGGGCCTGCCGTTGCCGCTGCATCCTCCTCTGCTTCTCTCTCCGCCACCAGCGCAGCACTAACCACTTGATTTGTTGCCGCTAGATATAGCAGCAACGGCTCTTGTGGCCTAGGCGCGACTAGTACTGGCGAAGAAGAGAGGTACCTCTTCAAATCCTGCAGCGCTGCCTCCGCTTCCGGAGTCCACTTCATTGGACCTGCCTTCTTCAAAATTTTGAAAAACGGCAGGGCGCGCTCAGCAGACTTTGAGATGAACCTGCTCAAAGCAGCGACGCAGCCGGCGAGGCGGCGCACATCCTTGACTCGTCTTGGTGCTTCAATCTGCTCAATTGCTTTGATCTTGTCGGGATTAGCTTCAATTCCACGCTGAGATACAAAGAACCCGAGAAGCTTGCCGGATGGAACGCCAAACACGCACTTCTCCGGGTTGAGCTTCAGGTTGATCCTACGCAAATTTGCAAATGTCTCCTCCAGATCTTGAATGAGCGTTGCTTTGTCCTTGGTTTTGACCACTATGTCATCCATGTAAGCTTCCATATTTCTATGGAGCTGGGTCTCGAAACCGACCTGGACAGCTCTAGCGAAGGTCGACCCAGCACTTTTCAGCCCGAAAGGCATACGCAAGAAGCAGTATGTGCCACATGGGGTGATAAATGCGGTCTTCTCTTCGTCTTCTTTCGCCATGAAGATCTGGTGATAGCCTGAGTATGCGTCAAGGAATGACAGCAGATTGCAGCCGGCAGTGGAATCCACAATCTGGTCGATGCGCGGCAAGGGAAACGGATCTTTTGGGCAGGCTTTATTGATATCTGTAAAGTCAATACATAGCCTCCATTTACCATTCGCCTTGCGCACAACAACTGGATTGGCCAACCACGTAGGATGGAGGACTCCTCTAACCAGGCCTGCCGCCTCAAGCTTCTTGATCTCTTGTGCAATAAACTCTTGCCGCTCCAAAGCTTGCTTCCGCACCTTCTGCTTGACGGGCCGCGCGTGAGGACAGACAGCTAGGTGGTGCTCAATTACCTCCCTGGGAACACCGGGGATGTCAGACGGTGGCCATGCAAACACATCGACATTCGCCCGCAGGAAGGCAACGAGCGCGCTTTCCTATTTGTCATCAAGGGTGGAACTTATGGTGAAAGTTCCTCCCGTCCCGTCCTCCTTGGCAGGCACCTTCTTGGTCTCAGGCGGAGCTGCCTTGGATTTCTTGGTCTGGCCGGCAGAGCTCCCCGGTGCATCCTCGACGGTAGTGCAGCACTGCGGAGAGGCGCGCTTGCCGGAGTTTGTACCAGGGGTCTTGCCGGGCTTCTTCTTGCCGAGATCTTGAACGGCAGGAGCATGCGCCTTGGCGGCGGACGTTGCAACTGCTTCCCGGTAGAGCTTGTCGGTGCAAATGAGCGCGTCTTTCTTGTCGGAGTGGACAGTGATGACACTCATCGGACCGGGCATCTTTAGGACGTTGTAGGCGTAATGCGATGCCGCCATGAACTTGGCCAGCGCGGGGCGGCCAAGGATCCCATTGTACGGCAACGGAATCTTGGCGACGTCGAAGACGACCTTTTCCGTCCGAAAGTTTAGCTCGCTGCCGAATGTTACCGGCAGCGTGATCTTGCCCTTGGGCTGGTATCTTCCTGGATTGACCCCTTGGAAGGAGCCTGTCTCTTCGAGGTCTTCATCAGGAATTTGCAGCCTCTTGAGGACGTCCGGCGAGATGAGATTCAGGCCGGCACCACCGTCAACCAACATCTTCGTTACCTGGAGGTTGCGAATTGTTGGCGAGACCAACAACGGCAAGCATCCGACAGCGGTAGTGCGATCAGGGTGATCCTCGGCATCGAAAGTGATGGGCGTGTGGGACCACCCCAGCGGCTTCTGCGCATCAATAGAGGGCTCGGCCGCAAGAATCTCACGCGCCCACCGCTTGAGCTGGCGGTGAGAAAGATGCAGCGAGGCGCCTCCGTCGACGCACATAACCTCTGTGGCCTTCTGAAACTCCCGCTCGCTAGACTCGTCATCGCCCTCATCTGCATCTTCATCTCCTTCTTTCCTGCCGCGGCCCCGAGCAGGCTTCTCTTGCCGCTGTCCAGGCTTGCCGCGTCGTCCTCCTCGACCGCGCTTCCTGCCGGACCCTCCGGCACCATCTTGGGCTCGCTCCTTGTCGCGTCGTTCGTACTCGGCGTGCTGCTTCGCGGCAAGCTCCTCTACTTGCCGGCAGTCCTGGAGGTCGTGGCCCTTGGTTCGGTGGATCTTGCAGTACTGCTTGCCGGATCCTTCTGGCTTATCGGCAGCCGCCAAGGCCTGACACGCCGCACACCCGGCAACCTCCTTGCCGGGGTCGTCGGTCTTGGACTTTTTGGCGGTGCCGATGTTGCCGGAACTTTCAACGGCAAGCACGGCCTTGCCTTTGCGCTTCCTGTTCTTCCGCTTCCCTTTCTTTGCCGGGGCAGGAGTGTCATCGCTCTCGGAGTTGACTCCAGCGCCGGCGTTCTCGCCGGGGAGTCTCCTCCCTTCCTCCGCCCGGGCGCACTTGTCGGCCAAAGCGTAGAGCTCGGCGACATCCTTGACCTTGTTCATCGCCAGCTCCTCCCGCATCTTTCGGTTGCGCACGTTCTGATGAAAGGCGCTGATAACGGCGGCAGGATGAATGTCAGGGATATTGTGTTGGACGCGGGTGAACCTCTGTATATACTTGCGCAAAGTTTCGCCTTCTTTCTGAGGAATGATGTGCAGATCACTCTCCTGGCCAGGAGCTTGATGGCCGCCGGTGAAGGCGCCAACAAACTGATGGCACAGGTCGGCCCAAGAAGAGATGGAATTCTTGGGCAGGTGCATCAACCACGATCTCACGTTGGGCTTCAGCACCAACGGAAAATAGTTAGCCAGCACCTTATCGTCACGAGCCCCGGCAGCCTGCACCGCGATGGTGTAGATGCTCAAGAACTCGGACGGATGAGTCTTGCCGTCGTACTTCTCCGGTACTTCCGGCTTGAAGGAGCGGGAGCTGGGCCACTGGACTTGCCGCAGCTCACGAGTAAACGCTGGACAACCCACCTCGTAAGGTAGGTAGCCAGGATACCCTGGCGCGGGCTCGTCAACAGTGATCCCAGCGCGCTTGTCGGACTGGCGACGCGCTTCCCTTCGGCGCTCGATGGTGGTTCGAGCGTCCTCCTTCTTCCGTTCCCGAAGAACGTGACGCTGATCGCGGCGAACCCGCGGATCAGACGACGCCGTGGAATCATCCTCACGGGCGCTGGTCCGCCGAGTTATCGACCGCTCTTGACGCAACGGAGGGGAACGCAACGTGGTCGTTCCAGCTCCGGTCTTCTCTCCATCGGCACGCACCAGCCTAGACGACGGCAGCCGCGAGGGTTCACCCTGCTGCGGCACGTCGTTGTTGGCTAGGCCGATGAGGCTCTGGATAGCAGCTCGCCACTCGTCTAGCTTCTCCGCGGCGGGAGGGAAGTCTAGGAGCAGCTGAGCCCGCGCCAACGCCTCTGCAGGCGTAGGCGGCGGCGATAGGTGCGAAGAACGTGAGGTGCTCAAACTCCTAACCGGGTTAGAAGGAGCATCATCACAACTCTGCACCCGCGCGCGGCCTCCACCTGCGCGCTGGCGTGGATCTTGGCCCTGCGCACCCTGGGAATGATGTACAGGGGACTTCCCATGCGGACGCCCAGAACCACCAACATCTTGAGGCCGCACGTCACGCGCGTCCTGAGAAGGTCGCGGTGCATGCGCCGGTGTATTCGTCCTGGAAGGCGCCGCTCCATCCTTGGATGTCGCTGCACCACCCGCAGGTTGCGCAGCTCCATCCCTGGACCTGTTGCTCGTCCGGCTCGGATTGCCGGAACGCCGTGGAAGCTCGGAGCCTCCACCTCCTCCACCCGCGCCTACCCCGTCGCCTGTGCGCGCAGCATCAGGTACGACGGACGCAGATGGACCAACCGCCATGAAACCCTTCTTCTTGGGAGCCATGGTGATGAAAATGATCGAAGATCTGACGCGCTGATCGCTAGATTAGGTTCGCACAACCTCGATCCCCCTACCTGGCGCGCCAAAGATGTCGTGGGAAACGAACACCTATGGGATCGCTATCGAGCAGATCCCTTTACGGTTCGGCAAGGGGAGAGGATTGCACGAAGAGCAGAACTAGCGAACAGCACACGGGGAATTTACCCAGGTTCGGGCCGCACGGATGCGTAAAACCCTACTCCTGCTTTGATGGTATTATTGTGGATATTCTTGGCCAAGTTCTGGGAGCTACAGTAGCAGCTACGCATGCAGAATGAGCTTCCGAAGTGCCCCCCTCCCCATAGCTATGCCTTGGGCCTCCTTTTTATATGAGTCAAAGGGGCTACCACAGTGGCGTAAGGGAT
The DNA here is from genome assembly GCA_039707655.1 of Elymus sibiricus. Taxonomy (NCBI): domain Eukaryota; kingdom Viridiplantae; phylum Streptophyta; class Magnoliopsida; order Poales; family Poaceae; genus Elymus; species Elymus sibiricus. Next base: position 495,717,418 of record CM077665.1, read on the forward strand.
AAGGTATGAGGTGGGAAGTAGCTACAGGGTCACTACAGTGTTATCATACCTAACCCTGACGGCTTAGGACAAGCTCATTAAATGCACCGTGAGGTGTCCGTCGAGGTGTCCCTCAGCGTCTCGGGCTTGGAAAAGCTTTACAGGGGATGGGCAAAAGCAGCCATCCCATCAGCACCGCTTAAGCATCTCGTGGCCAGCATCGCGCCACGTCACCATGAGGACAAACCCTAAACGACAAGGCTGGCCGCTGCGCAGGAGCGATAGCGCTACACTGTGCAGAGCCTTGCCGGGGCTGAATCCTTGCCGGGCCCGGGGCTTGCCAGGTCCGATGCTTGCCGGGACCGGGGCTTGCCGGGCCCGGGTCTCGCCGGCCGCGAGGCCTTGCCGGCAAGGGTCTTGCCGGGCCTTCGCACCCCTTTGGCCTTCTGCCTTCTGGTCCGGTCGTTGACTTGAACGTCTCTTCCCGGCAAGGCTTGCCGGGTTCCTGGCTTGCCGGCTCGCTCCTCGCCGGCAAGCACTATCTTCGTCTTGAGATTGCTCCTAGCTATTCCCCGGCAAGGCCTGCCGCGGTTCGGCTACAACTGCCCGTACACAAGTAAGGGGTACTAAAGGGGCCCATACTTTAGTACACCGACACCATGGCTCATTTTTCGCGGTGACCCATCTGACACGGAACATCGGGACCTTCTCTCCAGCGTAGCTCAGCTCCCAGATCTCCTCGATCCTTCCGTAGTATTTGTCCTTGTCGTTACCGGTGTAGGATTCCCCTTACTTACCTATCAAAAAAAGGAAATTTAACCACTTAATTTGGGTGAATCTATGGTGCAAATGAGGTGAGGAGGAGGAGCAAGACGACCAGATCCTGTTTTGGTGGAGGGGGGAAAGTGAGTGTGTGGTAGGTGTGGCTGCCCAATGTAGCTACTGCTCCCAGGTTACCAGTGGCGCACCTCTTCTACATGCGCCACTAGTAGCCAGACATACTTGTGGCGCACCAGTGGTGGGGTGCGCCACTGCTATTTTTTGTGTTTGGGACCACCCTGCCCAGGCTTACCAGTGGCGCACCAGGTCCAGGTGCGCCACTACTATCAAAAATAGTACTGGCGCACCTGGACCTGGTGCGCCACTGGTAAGCCTGGGCAGGGCTGGTCCTAGCCCAAAAAAAATAGTAGTGGCGCACCCCACACCTGGTGCGCCACTGGTAATATCACTATTAGTGGAGCACCTGTTTATGGTGCGCCACTGCTATATAGTAGTGGCGCACCACATCTCTGGTGCGCCACTAATAGTGATATTAGGGATAGCCCTTTTTCTAGTAGTGCTAGTTAAATTCTAGTGTAATATTATTTCTACTAGGTCATAGAGCTAATTCATTTCTAGTGTAATATTTTTGAACTAAGTTATATAGCTAGTTCAACTCCACTGTAAAAATATTTGAACTTGGTTATATAGCTAGCTCAACTCTAGTGTAAAATTATTTGAACTAGGTAGTAGAGCTAGTTCAACTCTAGTGTAAAATTATTTGAACTAGGTTAGAGAGCGAGTTCAACTCTAGTTAAAAATTATTTGAAATAGGTTACAGAGCTAGTTCATTTCTAGAGCAATTTTTTTGAACTATGTTATAGTGCTAGTTCAACTCTTGTTAAAAAATATTTGAGCTAGGTTATAGAGGTAGTTCAACACTAGTGTAAAATTATTTAAACTAGTTGTAGAGCGAGTTGAACTCTAGTGTAAAATTATTTGAACTTGGTTATAGAGTTAGTTCAACTCTAGTGTAAAATTATTTCAACTAGGTAATAGAGCTAGTTCAACTCTACTGTAAAATTATTTGTACTAGGTTATATAGCTAGTTCAACTCTAGTGTAAAATTCTTTGTACTAGGTTATATAGCTAGTTCAACTCTAGTGTAAAATTATTTGAACTAGGTAGTAGATCTAGTTCACCTTTAGTGTAAAATTATTTAAACTAGGTTATAGAGCTAGTTCAAATCTAGTGTAAAATTATTTGAACTAGGTTATAGAGCCAGTTCAACTCTAGTGTAAAATTATTGGAACTAGGTTATAGAGGTAGTTCAATTCTAGTGTATAATTATCTGTACTAGGTAGTAGAGCTAGTTCAATACTAGTGTAAAATTATTTGAACTAGGTTATAGAGCTAGTTCAGCTCTAGTGTAAAATTATTTGAACTAGGTATTAGAGCTAGTTCAATACTAGTGTAAAATTATTTAAAATAGGTAGTAGAGCTAGTTTAACACCAGTGTAAAATTATTTGAACTAGGTTATAGAGCTAGTTCAAATCTAGTGTAAAATTATTTGAACTAGATTATAGAGCTAGTTCAACTCTAGTGTAAAATTATATGAACCAGGTAGAAGAGCTAGTTCAACTCTAGTATAAAATTATTTGAACTAGTTTACAGAGTTAGTTGAATTCTAGTGTAAAATTATTTGTTCTAGGTTATAGAGCTAGTTTAATTTTAGTGTAAAATTATTTGTACTAGGTTATAGATCTAGTTGAACTCTAGTGTAAAATTATTTGAACTAGGTAGCAGAGCTACTTCAACTCTATTATAAAATTATTTGAACTAGGTCATAGAGCTAGTTCAACTCTAGTATTAAATTATTTGAACTTAGGTTATAGAGCAAGTTCCACACTAGTGTAAAATTATTTGAACCAGGTAGTAGAGCTAGTTCAACTCTGCACTAAAGTTATTTGAACTGCTTTATAGAGCAAGTCCAACTCTAGTATAAAAGTATTTATACTAGGTTATAGAGCTAGTTAATTTCTAGTGTAATATTATTTCTACTAGGTCATAGTGCTAATTCATTTCTAGTGTAATATTTTTGAACTAAGTTATATAGCTAGCTCAACTCCAGTGTAAAATTATTTGGAATATGTAGTAGAGCTAGTTCAACTCTAGTGTAAAATTATTTGCACTACATTAGAGAGCGAGTTCAACTCTAGTTAAAAATTATTTGAAATAGGTTACAGAGCTAGTTCATTTCAAGAGCAATTTTTTTGAACTATGTTATAGAGCTAGTTCAACTCTTGTTAAAAATTATTTGAGCTAGGTTATAGAGGTAGTTCAACACTAGTGTAAAATTATTTAAACTAGTTGTAGATCTAGTTGAACTCTAGTGTAAAATTATTTGAACTTGGTCATAGAGCTAGTTTAACTCTATTGTAAAATTATTTGTACTAGGTTATAGAGCTAGTTCAATTCTAGTGTAAAAATTATTTGTAATAGGTCATAGAGCTAGTTCATTTCTAGTGTAATATTTTTGCACCAGGTTATAGAGCTAGTTTAACTCATCTGTAAACTTATTTGTACTAGGTGATATAACTAGTTCAACTCTAGTGTAAAATTATTTGAACAAGGTAGCAAAGCTAGTTCAACTCTAGTGTAAAATTATTTAAATTAGGTCATAGTGCTAGTTCAAATCTAGTGTAAAATTATTTAAACAAGGTTATAGAGCCAATTCAACTCTAGTGTAAAATTATTTGTACTAGATTATAGAGCTAGTTCAATTCTAGTGTAAAATTATTTGTACTAGGTCATAGAGCTAGTACATTTTTATTGTAATTATTTTGAACTAGGGTATAGAGCTAGTTCAAATCTAGTGTAAAATTATTTGAACTAGATTATAGAGCTAGTTCAAATCTAGTGTAAAATTATTTGAACTAGGTTATAGAGCTAGTTCAACTCTACTATAAAATTATTTGTACTAGGTTATATAGCTAGTTCAACTGTAGAGTATAATTATTTGTACTAGGTTATATAGCTAGTTCAACTCAAGTGTAAAATTCTTTAAACTTGGTAGTAGAGCTAGTTCAACTCAAGTGTAAAATTATTTGAACTAGGTTATAGAGCTAGTTCAACTCTAGTATAAAATTATTTGAACAAGGTAGTAGAACTAGTTCAACTCTAGTGTAAATTTTTTTAAACTATGTTATATAGCTAGTTCAAATCTAGTGTAAAATAATTTTACTATATTATAGAGCTAGTTCAATTCTATAGTAAAATAATTTAAACTATGTTATATAACTAGTTCAAATCTAGTGTAAAATTATTTAAGCTATGTTATATAACTAGTTCAACTCTAGTGTTAAATTATTTAAACTATGTTATATAGCTAGTTCAAATCTAGTGTAAAATAATTTTACTATATTATAGAGCTAGTTCAATTCTAGAGTAAAATTATTTAAACTATGTTATATAACTAGTTCAAATCTAGTGTAAAATTATTTAAACTATGTTATATAGCCAGTTCAACTCTAGTGTAAAATAATGTTACTATATTATAGAGCTAGTTCAATTCTAGAGTAAAATTATTTATACTAGGTCATAGAGCTAGTTCATTTTTAGTGTAATTAGTTTGAACTAGGTTATAGAGCTAGTTCGACTCTAGTGTAAAATTATTTGAAATAGATTATAGAGCCAGTTCAACTCTAGTGTAGAATTATTTGAAATAGGTTATTGAGCTAGTTCAACTCTACTCTAAAATTATTTGAACTAGTTTATATATCTAGCTCAACTCTAGTGTTAAATTATTTGAACTAGGTAGTAGAGCTAGTTCAACTCTATTGTAAAATTATTTGAACTACGTTATAGAGCTAGTTTAACTCTAGTTAAAAATGATTTGAAATAGGTTACAGAGCTAGTTCATTTATAGTGAATTTTTTTTGAACTAGGTTATAGAGCTTGTTCAACTCTAGTATAAAATTGTTTGTACTAGGTTATAGAGCTTGTTTAACTCTAGTATAAAATTATTTGTACTAGGTTATAGAGCTAGTTCAATTCTACTATGAAAACTATTTGTACTAGGTCATCGAGCTTGTTCATTTCTAGTGTAATATTTTTGCACTAGGTTATAGAGCTAGTTTAACTCTACTGTAAAATTATTTATACTGGGTTATATAACTAATTCAACTCTAGTGTAAAATTATTTGAATAAGATAGTAGAGCTAGTTCAACTCTAGTGTAAAATTATTTAAACAAGGTTATAGAGCAAGTTGAAATCTATTGTAAAATTATTTGAACTAGCTAATAGAGCCAGTTCAACTCTAGTGTAAAATTATTTGTACTAGATTATAGAGGTAGTTCAATTCTAGTGTAAAATTATTTGTACTAGGTCATAGAGCTAGTTCATTTTTAGTGTAATTATTTTGAACTAGGTTATAGAGCTAGTTCAACTCTAGCGTAAAATTATTTGAACTAGATTATAGAGGTAGTTCAACTCTAGTGTAAAATTATTTGAACTAGGTTATAGACCTAGTTCAACTCAACTGTAAAATTATTTATACTGGGTTATACAACTAATTCAACTCTAGTGTAAAATTATTGGAACAAGATAGTAGAGCTAGTTCAACTCTAGTGTAAAATTATTTAAACAAGGTTATAGAGCTAGTTCAAATCTATTGTAAAATTATTTGAACTAGCTTATAGAGCCAGTTCAACTCTAGTGTAAAATTATTTGTACTAGATTATAGAGCTAGTTCAATTCTAGTGTAAAATTATTTGTACTAGGTCATAGAGCTAGTTCATTTTTAGTGTAATTATTTTGAACTAGGTTATAGAGCTAGTTCAACTCTAGTGTAAAATTATTTGAACTAGATTATAGAGCTAGTTCAATTCTAGGGTAAAATTATTTGAAGTAGGTTATAGAGTTAGTTCAACACTACTGTAAAATTATTTGTACTAGGTTATAGAACTAGTTCAACTCTAGTGTAAAATTATTTGTACTAGGTTATATAGCTAGTTCAACTCTTGTGTAAAATTATTTGAACTAGGTAGTAGAGCTAGTACAACTTTATTGTAAACTTATTTAAACTAGGTTATAGGTCTACTTCAAATCTAGTGTAAAATTATTTGAACTAGGTTATAGAGCTAGTTCAACTCTTGTGTAAAATTATTGGTACTAGGTTATAGAGTTAGTTCAATTCTATAGTAAAATTATTTGTACTAGGTCATAGAGCTAGTTCATTTCTAGTGTAATTTTTTGGAACTAGGTTATAGAGCTAGTTCAACTCTAGTGTAAAATTATTTGAACTAGGTTATAGAGCTAGTTCAGCTCTAGTGTAAAATTATTTGAACTACGTATTAGAGCTAGTTCAACACTAGTGTAAAATTATTTAAAATAGGTAGTAGAGCTAGTTCAACCGTACTGTAAAATTATTTGAACTAGGTTATAGAGCTAGTTCAACTATAGTGTAAAATTATTTGAAATAGGTATTAGAGGTAGTTCAACACTAGTGTAAAATTATTTAAAATAGTTAGTAGAGCTAGTTTAATCCTAGTGTAAAATTATTTGAACTAGGTTATGGAGCTAGTTCAACTCTAGTGTAAAATTATTTGTACTAGATTATAGAGCTAGTTCAATTCTAGTGTAAAATTATTTGTACTAGGTCATAGAGCTAGTTCAATTCTACTGTAAAAAATTATTTGTACTAGGTCATAGAGCTAGTTCATTTCTAGTGTGATATTTTTGCGCTAGGTTATAGAGCTATTTCTAGTGTAATATTTCTACTGTAAAATTATTTATAGTGGGTTATATAACTAATTCAACTCTAGTGTAAAATTATTTGAACAAGATAGTAGAGGTAGTTCAACTCTAGTGTAAAATTATTTAAACAAGGTTACAGAGCTAGTTCAAATCTAGTGTAAAATTGTTTGAAGTAGCTTATAGAGCCAGTTCAACTCTAGTGTAAAATTATTTGTACTAGATTATAGAGCTAGTTCAATTCTAGTGTAAAATTATTTGTATTAGGTCATAGAGCTAGTTCATTTTTAGTGTAATTATTTTGAACTAGGTTATAGAGCTAGTTCAACTCTAGAGTAAAATTATTTGAACTAGATTATAGAGCTAGTTCAACTCTAGTGTAAAATTATTTGAACTAGGTTATAGAGCTAGTTTAACTCTACTGTATAATTATTTGTACTAGGTTATAGAGCTAGTTCAACTCTAGTGTAAAATTATTTGTACTAGGTTATATAGCTAGTTCAACTCTTGTGTAAAATTATTTGAACTAGGTAGTTGAGCTAGTTCAACTCTAGTGTAAACTTATTTAAACTAGGTTATAGGGCTAGTTCAAATCTAGTGTAAAATTATTTGAACTAGGTTATAGAGCTAGTTCAACTCTAGTGTAAAATTATATGAACTAGGTTATTGAGCTAGTTCAACTCTAGTGTAAAATTATTGGTACTAGGTTATGGAGCTAGTTCAATTCTATAGTAAAATTATTTGTACTAGGTCATAGAGCTAGTTCATTTCCAGTGTAAATTTTTGGAAGTAGGTTATAGAGCTAGTTCAACTCTAGTGTAAATTATTTGAACTAGGTTATAGAGCTAGTTCAGCTCTAGTGTAAAATTATTTGAACTACGTATTAGAGCTAGTTCAACACTAGTGTAAAATTATTTAAAATAGGTAGTAGAGCTAGTTCAACCCTACTGTAAAATTATTTGAACTAGATTATAGGGCTAGTTCAACTCTAGTGTAAAATTATTTGAACTAGTTATTAGAGCTAGTTCAACACTAGTGTAAAATTATTTATAATAGCTAGTAGAGCTAGTTTAATCCTAGTGTACAATTATTTGAACTAGGTTATGGAGCTAGTTCAGATCTAGTGTAAAATTATTTGAACGAGATATTAGAGCTAGTTCAACACTAGTGTAAAATTATTTAAATTAGGTAGTAGAGCTAGTTCAACTCCCGTGTAAAATTATTTGAACTAGGATATAGAGCTAGTTCAACGCTATTGTAAAATTATTTAAACTAGGTTATAGAGCTAGTTCAAATGTAGTGTAAAATTATTTGAACTAGGTTATAGGGCTAGTTCAACTCTAGTGTAAAGCTATTTAAACCAAGTAGTAGGGCTTGTTCAACTCTGGTGTGAAATTATTTGAACTGGTTTATAGAGCTAGTTCAATTCTAGTGTAAAATTATTTGTACTAGGTTATAGAGCTAGTTCAATTCTAGTGTAAAATTATTTGTACTAGGTCATAGAGCTAGTTCATTTCTAGTGTAATATTTTTGAACTAGGTTATAGAGCTAGTTCAACTCTAGTGTTAAATTATTTGAACTAGGTTATAGATGTTGTTGAACTCTAGTGTATAATTATTTGAACTAGGTAGCAGAGCTAGTTCAACTCTAGTGTAAAATTATTCGAACTAGGTCATAGAGCAAGTTCAACTGTAGTGTAAAATTATTTGAACTTAGGTTATAGAGCAAGTTCAACTCTAGTGTAAAATTATTTGAACCAGGTAGTAGAGCTAGTTCAACTCTGCTATAAAATTATTTTAACTAGTTTATATAGCTAGTTCAACTCTAGTGTAAAATTCTTTGTACTAGGTTATATAGCGAGTTCAACTCTAGTGTAAATTTTTTTGAAGTAGGTAGTAGATCTAGTTCAACTCTAGTGTAAAGTTATTTAAACTAAGTTATAGAGCTAGTTCAAATCTAGTGAAAAATTATTTGAACTAGGTTACAGCGCCAGTTCAACTCTAGTGTAAAATTATTTGTACTAGTTATAGAGCTAGTTCAATTCTAGTGTATAATTATTTATACTAGGTAGTAGAGCTAGTTCAATCCTAGTGTAAAATTATTTGAACTAGGTTATAGTGCTAGTTCAGCTCTAGTGTAAAATTATTTGAACTAGGTATTAGAGCTAGTTCAATACTAGTGTAAAATTATTTAAAATAGATAGTGGAGCTAGTTCAACTCCAGTGTAAAATTATTTGAAATAGGTTATTCAGCTAGTTCAACTCTACTGTAAAATTATTAAAACTAGGTTATAGAGCTAGTTCAAATCTAGTGTAAAATTATTTGAACTAGATTATAGAGCTAGTTCAACTCTAGTGTAAAATTATATGAACCAGGGAAAAGAGCTAGTTCAACTCTAGTATAAAATTATTTGAACTAGTTTATAGAGTTAGTTCAATTCTATTGTAAAATTATTTGTACTAGGTTATAGGGCTAGTTTAATTCTAGTGTAAAATTATTTGTACTAGGTCATAGAGCTAGTTCATATCTAGTGTAATATTTTTGAACTAGCTTATAGAGCTAGTTCAACTCTAGTGTTAAATTATTTGAACTAGGTTATAGATCTAGTTGAATTCTAGTGTAAAATTATTTGAACTAGGTAGCAGAGCTACTTCGACTCTAGTGTAAAATTATTTGAACTAGGTCATAGAGCTAGTTCAACACTAGTGTTAAATTATTTGAACTTAGGTTATAGAGCAAGTTCCACTCCAGTGTAAAATTATTTGAACCAGGTAGTAGATCTAGGTCAACTCTGCTGTAAAATTATTTGAACTGGTTTATAGAGCTAGTCCAACTCTAGTGTGAAATTATTTGTACTAGGTTATAGAGCTAGTTAAATTCTTGTGTAATATTATTTATACTAGGTCATAGACCTAATTCATTTCTAGTTGTATAGCTAGTTCAACTCTACTGTAATATTATTTGAACTTGGTTATATTGCTAGCTCAACTCTAGTGTAAAATTATTTGAACTAGGTAGTAGAGCTAGTTAAACTCAAGTGTAAAATTATTTGAACTAGGTTAGAGAGCGAGTTCAACTCTAGTTAAAAATTATTTGAAATAGGTAATAGAGCTAGTTCATTTCTAGAGCAATTTTTTTAAACTATGTTATAGAGCTAGTTCAACTCTAGTTAAAAATTATTTGGGCTAGGTTGTAGAGGTAGTTCAACACTGGTGTAAAATTATATAAGCTAGTTGTAGAGCTAGTTGAACTCTAGTGTAAAATTATTTAAACTAGATTATAGAGCTAGGTCAACTCTAGTGTAAAATTATTTGTACTAGGTCATAGAGGTAGTTTAACTCTAGTGTAAAATTATTTGTACTAGGTTATAGAGCAAGTTCAATTCTACTGTAAAAATTATTTGTAATAGGTCATAGAGCTAGTTCATTTCTAGTGTAATATTTTTGCACTAGGTTATAGAGCGAGTTTAACTCATCTGTTAAATTATTTGTACTAGGTGATAAAACTAGTTCAACTCTAGTGTAAATTTATTTGGACAAGGTAGTAAAGCTAGTAGAACTCTAGTGTAAAATTATTGAAATTAGGTCATAGAGCTAGTTCAAATCTAGTGTAAAATTATTTGAACTAGGTTATAGAGGCAGTTCAACTCTAGTGTAAAATTATTTTTACTAGATTATAGAGCTAGTTCAATTCTAGAGTCAAATTATTTATACTAGGTCATAGAGCTAGTACATTTTTAGTGTAATTATTTTGTTCTAGGTTATAGAGCTAGTTCAACTCTAGTGTAATTATTTCAACAAGGTAGTAGACCTAGTTCAACTCTAGTGTAAAATTATTTAAACTACGTTATATAGCTAGTTCAAATCTAGTGTAAAATTATTTGAACTAGTTTATAGAGCCAGTTCAACTCTAGTGTAATTTTTTTTACTAGATTATAGAGCTAGTTCAATTCTAGTGTAAAATTATTTATACTAGGTCATAGAGCTAGTTCATTTTTAGTGTAATTAGTTTGAACTAGGATATAGAGCTAGTTCAACTCTAGTGTAAAATTATTTGAACTAGATTATAGAGCCAGTTCAACTCTAGTGTAAAATTATTTGAAATAGGTTATAGACCTAGTTCAACTCTACTATAAATTATTTGAACTTGTTTATATAGCTAGCTCAACTCTAGTGTTAAATTATTTGAACTAGGTAGTAGAGCTAGTTCAACTCTAGTGTAAAATTATTTGAACTAAGTTATAGAGCTAGTTCAACTCTAGTTAAAAATTATGTCAAATAGGTTACAGAGCTAGTTCATTTCTCGTGCATTTTTTTTGAACTAGGTTATAGAGCTAGTTCAACTCTAGTTAAAAATTATTTGAACTAGGTTATAGAGCTAGTTCAACACTAGTGTAAAATTATTTGAAGTAGATGTAGAGCTAGTTCAAATCTAGTGTAAAATTATTTGAACTAGTTTATAGAGCCAGTTCAACTCTAGTGTAAAATATTTTTACTAGATTATAGAGCTAGTTCAATTCTAGTGTAAAATTATTTATACTAGGTCATAGAGCTAGTTCATTTTTAGTGTAATTAGTTTGAACTGGGTTATAGAGCTAGTTAAACTCTAGTGTAAAATTATTTGAACTATATTATAGAGCCAGTTCAACTCTAGTGTATAATTATTTGAAATAGGTTATAGAGCTAGTTCAACTCTATGGTAAAATTATTTGTACTAGGTTATAGAGCTAGTTCAACTCTTGTGTAAAATTATTTGAACTAGGTAGTAGAGCTAGTTCAACTATAGTGTACAATTATTTAAACTAGGTTATTGGGCTAGTTCTAATCTAGTGTAAAATTATTTGAACAAGGTTATAGAGCCAGTTTAACTCTAGTGTAAAATTATTTGTACTAGTTATAGAGCTTGTTCAATTCTAGTGTAAAGTTATTTGTACTAGGTTATAGAGCTAGTTCATTTCTAGTGTAATTATTTTGAACTAGGTTATAGAGCTAGTTCAACTCTAGTGTAAAACTATTTGAACTAGATTATAGAGTTAGATCAACTCTAGTGTAAAATTATTTGAACTAGGTATTAGAGCTAGTTCAACTCTAGTGTGAAATTATTTGAACAAGGTTATTGAGCTAGTTCAACTCTAGTGTAAAATTATTGGTACTAGATTATAGAGCTAGTTCAATTCTATAGTAAAATTATTTGTACTAGGTCATAGAGCTAGTTCATTTCCAGTGTAATTTTTTGGAACTAGGTAATAGAGCTAGTGCAACTCTAGTGTAAAATTATTTATACTAGGTCATAGAGCTAGTTCATTTTTAGTGTAATTAGTTTGAACTAGGTTATAGATCTAGTTCAACTCTAGTGTAAAATTATTTGGACTAGGTATAGAGCTAGTTCAATTCTAGTGTAAAATTATTTATACTAGGTCATAGAGCTACTTCATTTTTAGTGTAATTAGTTTGAACTAGGTTATAGATCTAGTTCAACTCTAGTGTAAAATTATTTGAAATAGGTTATAGAGCAAGTTCCACACTAGTGTAAAATTATTTGGACTAGGTAGTAGAGCTAGTTCAACTCTACTGTAAAATTATTTGAACTACGTTATAGAGCTAGTTTAACTCTAGTTAAAAATTATTTTAAATAGGTTACAGATCTAGTTCATTTATAGTGCAATTTTTTTGAACTAGGTTATAGAGCTAGTTCAACTCTAATATAAAATTATGTGTACTAGGTTATAGAGCTAGTTTAACTCTAGTATAAAATTATTTGTCCTAGGTTATAGAGCTAGTTCAATTCTACTGTAAAAATTATTTGTACTAGGTCATAGAGCTAGTTCATTTGTAGTGTAATTATTTGAACTAGGTTATAGAGCTAGTTCAACTCTACTGTAAAATTATTTGAACTTGGTTATATAGCTAGCTCAACTCTAGTGTAAAATTATTTGAACTAGGTAGTAGAGCTAGTTCAACTCAAGTGTAAAATTATTTGAACTAGGTTATAGAGCTAGTTGAACTCTAGTTAAAAATTAGTTGAAATAGGTTACAGAGCTAATTCATTTCTAGTGCAATTTTTTTGAACTAGGTTATATAGCTAGTTCAACTCTTGTTAAAAATTATTTGAACAAGGTGATAGAGCTAGTTCAACACATGTGTAAAATTATTTAAACTAACTCTAGAGCTAGTTCAACTCTAGTCTAAAATTATTTAAACTAAATTATAGAGCTAGGTCAACTCTAGTGTAAAATTATTTGTACTAGGTCATAGAGCTAGTTTAACTCTAGTGTAAAATTATTTGTACTAGGTTATAGAGCTAGTTCAATTCTACTGTAAAAATTATTTTTACTTGGTCATAGAGGTAGTTCATTTCTAGTGTAATATTTTTGCACTAGGTTATATAGCTTGTTTAACTCTACTGTAAAATTATTTGTGCCAGGTTATATAACTAGTTCAACTCTAGTGTAAAATTATTTGAAGAAGGTAGTGGAGCTAGTTCAACTCTAGTGTAAAATTATTTAAACTAGGTTATAGAGTTAGTTCAAATCTAGTATAAAATTATTTGAACTAGGTTATAGAGCCAGTTCAACTCAGGTGTAAAATTATTTGTACAAGATTATAGAGCTAGTTCAATTCTATTGTCAAGTTATTTGTGCTAGGTCATAGAGCTAGTTTATTTTTAGTGTAATTATTTTGAACTAGGTTATAGAGCTAGTTCAACTCTAGTGTAAATTATTTGAACTAGATTATAGAGCTAGTTCAACTTTAGTGTAAACTTATTTGAACTAGGTTATAGAGCTAGTTCAACTCTAGTGTAAAATTATTTGTACTAGGTTATATAGCTAGTTCAACTCAAGTGTAAAATTATTTGAACTAGGTAGTAGATCTAGTTCAACTCTAGTGTAAAATTATTTAAAGTAGGTTATAGAGCTAGTTCAAATCTAGTGTAAAATTATTTTAACTAGGTTATAGAGCCAGTTCAACTCTAGTGTAAAATTATTTGTACTAGTTATAGAGCTAGTTCAATTCTAGTGTAAAATTATTTGTACTAGGTTATAGAGCTAGTTCATTTCTAGCATAATTATTTTGAACTAGGTTATAGAGCTAGTTCAACTCTAGTGTAAAATAATTTGAACTAGATTATAGAGCTAGATCAACTCTAGTGTAAAATTATTTGAACTAGGTATTAGAGCTAGTTCAACTCTAGTGTAAAATTATTGGTACTAGGTTATAGAGCTAGTTCAATTCTAGTGTAAAATTATTTGTACTAGGTCATAGAGCTTGTTCATTTCCAGTGTAATTTTTTGGAACTAGGTTATAGATCTAGTTCAACTCTAGTATAAAATTATTTGAGCTAGGTTATAGAGCTAGTTCAGCTCTAGTGTAAAATTATTTGAACTAGGTATTAGAGCTAGTTCAACACTAGTGTAAAATTATTTAAAATAGGTAGTAGAGCTAGTTCAACCCTAGTGTAAAATTATTTGAACCAGTTTATAGAGCTAGTTCAACTCTAGTGTAAAATTATTTGAACTAGGTATTTGAGCTAGTTCAACACTAGTGTAAAATTATTTAAAATTGGTAGTAGAGCTAGTTCAATCCTAGTATAAAATTATTTGCACTAGGTTATAGCGATAGTTCAGCTCTAGTGTAAAATTATTTGAACTAGGTATTAGAGCTAGTTCAATACTATTGTAAAATTATTTAAAATAGGTAGTAGAGCTAGTTCAACTCCAGTGTAAAATTATTTGAACTAGGTTAGTTCAACCCTAGTGTAAAATTATTTAAACTAGGTTATAGAGCTAGTTCAAATCTAGTGTAAAATTATTTGAACTAGGTTATAGAGCTAGTTCAACTCTACTGTAAAATTATATGAACCAGGTAGTAGAGCTAGTTCAACTCCAGTGTAAAATTATTTAAACTAGGTTATTGGGCTAGTTCTAATCTAGTGTAAAATTATTAGAACAAGGTTATAGAGCCAGTTTAACTCTAGTGTAAAATTATTTGTACTAGTTATAGAGCTTGTTCAATTCTAGTGTAAAATTATTTGTACTAGGTTATAGAGCTAGTTCATTTCTAGTGTAATTATTTTGAACTAGGTTATAGAGCTAGTTCAACTCTAGTGTAAAATTATTTGAACTAGATTATAGAGTTAGATCAACTCTAGTGTGAAATTATTTGAACTAGGTATTAGAGCTAGTTCAACTCTAGTGTGAAATTATTTGAACAAGGTTATTGAGCTAGTTCAACTCTAGTGTAAAATTATTGGTACTAGATTATAGAGCTAGTTCAATTCTATAGTAAAATTATTTGTACTAGGTCATAGAGCTAGTTCATTTCCAGTGTAATTTTTTGGAACTAGGTAATAGAGCTAGTTCAACTCTAGTGTAAAATTATTTGAACTAGGTTATAGAGCTAGTTCAGCTCTAGTGTAAAATTATTTGAACTAGGTATTAGAGCTAGTTCAACACTTGTGTAAAATTATTTAAAAATAGGTAGTAGAGCTAGTTCAACCCTAGTGTAAAATTATTTGAACTAGGTTATAGAGCTAGTTCAACTCTAGTGTAAATTTATTTGAACTAGGTATTAGAGCTAGTTGAACACTAGTGTAAAATTATTTAAAATAGGTAGTGGAGATAGTTTAATCCTAGTGTCAAATTATTTGAACTAGCTTATGGCGCTAGTTCAACACTAGTGTAAAATATATTTAAAATAGGTAGTAGAGCTAGTTCAACTTCAGTGTGAAATTTTTTGAACTAGGTTATAGAGCTAGTTCAACTCTATTGTAAAATTATTTAAACTAGGTTATAGAGCTAGTTAAAATCTAGTGTAAAATTATTTGAACTAGGTTATAGAGCTAGTTCAAATCTAGTGTAAAATTATTTAAACTAGGTTATAGAGCTAGTTCAATTCTAGTGTAAAATTATTTGTACTAGGTTATAGAGCTAGTTCAATTCTAGTGTAAAATTATTTGTACTAGGTAATAGAGCTAGTTCATTTCTAGTGCATTACGTTTGAACTAGGTTATAGAGCTAGTTCAACTCTAGTATAAAATTATTTGAACTAGGTTATAGAGCTAGTTCAAATCTAGTGTAAAATTATTTAAACTAGGTTATATAGCTAGTTCAAATCTAGTGTAAAATTATTTGAACTAGTTATAGAGCCAGTTCAACTCTAGTGTAAAATTATTTATACTAGGTCATAGAGCTAGTTTAACTCTATTGTAAAATTATTTGTACTACGTTATGGAGCTAGTTCAATTCTATTGTAAAAATTATTTGTAATAGGTCGTATAGCCAGTTCATTTCTAGTGTAAAATAATTTTACTAGATTATAGAGATAGTTCAATTCTAGTGTAAAATTATTTATACTAGGTCATAGAGCTAGTTCATTTTTAGTGTAATTAGTTTGAACTAGGTTATAGATCTAGTTCAACTCTAGTGTAAAATTATTTGAAATAGGTTATAGAGCAAGTTCCACACTAGTGTAAAATTATTTGGACTAGGTAGTAGAGCTAGTTCAACTCTACTGTAAAATTATTTGAACTACGTTATAGAGCTAGTTTAACTCTAGTTAAAAATTATTTTAAATAGGTTACAGAGCTAGTTCATTTATAGTGCAATTTTTTTGAACTAGGTTATAGAGCTAGTTCAACTCTAATATAAAATTATGTGTACTAGGTTATAGAGCTAGTTTAACTCTAGTATAAAATTATATGTCCTAGGTTATTGAGCTAGTTCAATTCTACTGTAAAAATTATTTGTACTAGGTCATAGAGCTAGTTCATTTCTAGTGTAATTATGTGAACTAGGTTATAGAGCTAGTTCAAGTCTACTGTAAAATTATTTGAACTTGGTTATATAGCTAGCTCAACTCTAGTGTAAAATTATTTGAACTAGGTAGTAGAGCTAGTTCAACTCAAGTGTAAAATTATTTGAACTAGGTTATAGAGCTAGTTGAACTCTAGTTAAAAATTAGTTGAAATAGGTTACAGAGCTAATTCATTTCTAGTGCAATTTTTTTGAAATAGGTTATATAGCTAGTTCAACTCTTGTTAAAAATTATTTGAACTAGGTGATAGAGCTAGTTCAAAACATGTGTAAAATTATTTAAACTAATTGTAGAGCTAGTTCAACTCTAGTGTAAAATTATTTAAACTAGATTATAGAGCTAGGTCAACTCTAGTGTAAAATTATTTGTACTAGGTCATAGAGCTAGTTTAACTCTAGTGTAAAATTATTTGTACTAGGTTATAGAGCTAGTTCAATTCTACTGTAAAAATTATTTTTACTTGGTCATAGAGGTAGATCATTTCTAGTGTAATATTTTTGCACTAGGTTATATAGCTTGTTTAACTCTACTGTAAAATTATTTGTGCCAGGTTATATAACTAGTTCAACTCTAGTGTAAAATTATTTGAAGAAGGTAGTGGAGCTAGTTCAACTCTAGTGTAAAATTATTTAAACTAGGTTATAGAGTTAGTTCAAATCTAGTATAAAATTATTTGAACTAGGTTATAGAGCCAGTTCAACTCAGGTGTAAAATTATTTGTACTAGATTATAGAGCTAGTTCAATTCTAGTGTCAAATTATTTGTGCTAGGTCATAGAGCTAGTTTATTTTTATTGTAATTATTTTGAACTAGGTTATAGACCTAGTTCAACTCTAGTGTAAAATTATTTGAACTAGATTATAGAGCTAGTTCAACTTTAGTGTAAACTTATTTGAACTAGGTTATAGAGCTAGTTCAACTCTACTGTAAAATTATTTATACTCGGTTATATAGCTAGTTCAACTCAAGTGTAAAATTATTTGAACTAGGTAGTAGATCTAGTTCAACTGTAGTGTAAAATTATTTAAAGTAGGTTATAGAGCTAGTTCAAATCTAGTGTAAAATTATTTGAACTAGGTTATAGAGCCAGTTCAACTCTAGTGTAAAATTATTTGTACTAGTTATAGAGCTAGTTCAACTCTAGTGTAAAATTATTTGTACTAGGTTATAGAGCTAGTTCATTTCTAGCATAATTATTTTGAACTAGGTTATAGAGCTAGTTCAACTCTAGTGTAAAATAATTTGAACTAGATTATAGGGCTAGATCAACTCTAGTGTAAAATTATTTGAACTAGGTATTAGAGCTAGTTCAACTCTAGTGTAAAATTATTGGTACTAGGTTATAGAGCTAGTTCAATTCCAGTGTAAAATTATTTGTACTAGGTCATAGAGCTTGTTCAGTTCTAGTGTAATTTTTTGGAACTAGGTTATAGATCTAGTTCAACTCTAGTATAAAATTATTTGAACTAGGTTATAGAGCTAGTTCAGCTCTAGTGTAAAATTATTTGAACTAGGTATTAGAGCTAGTTCAACACTAGTGTAAAATTATTTAAAATAGGTAGTAGAGCTAGTTCAACCTTAGTGTAAAATTATTTGAACCAGTTTATAGAGCTAGTTCAACTCTAGTGTAAAATTATTTGAACTAGGTATTAGAGCTAGTTCAACACTAGTGTAAAATTATTTAAAATTGGTAGTAGAGCTAGTTCACACTACTAGGAAAAGGGCTAGAGATGATATGGCTACTAATGGCGCACCAGACATGTGGTGCGCCACTACTATATAGTAATGGCGCACCATGAGTTGGTGCGCCATTAGTGTTGTAGACAATAATGGCGCACCAGACCCACGGTGCGCCATTAGTGACAAATGTTTTTTTTTCATTTTTCCAAAAATACTAATGGCGCACCAGGGAAGAGTGCGCCATTACTAGTTTAACTAGTAATGGCGCACGTCCAACACAGTGCGCCACTACTTTTTTTTTTTTTTTTTTGCAAAACTACTAATGGCGCACCTCAAGCTGGTGCGCCATTAGTAACCAGGGTTACTAATGGCGCATATATGGGTGGTGCGCCATTAGTAACCTGGGACCAGCTAGATATTTTGGACAGCCACACCTACACACTCACTTTCCCCACTTCCTTCTCTCCACCTCCTCCTCCAAGATTGTGTCGGCTGCCTCCTCCTCCTCACCTCATTTGCACCATAGATTCATCAAAATTAGGTGGTTAAATTACCTTTTTTTGATAGGTAAGTAAGGGGAAAGCTATCTTTATGTTGTAGATCTACTTTTTTTCTCTCCCTCGCTCCAACAACGTGCACATGCACTTTTTATGGCCTTGCTAGATCTATGTATGTTTGTGGTGTTGCATATGTTTGTGGTGTTGCATATATGTTTGTGTTTGCAGGTACCGGTATTTGAAATGCGATAGTTGCCAATATTTTGCCGGAATGTTGATTCATTTCCGTTTCGGCGAGAATTTTGGCACTATGCATTCTTTTTGGTCCTATATATTTTTAGGGAAAGTCATGCCAAATTTTTTCTTGGTTCTAAAATATCGTTTTGCTCTACCCCGCAGGCGACCATGGTCCGCACGATGACCGAAGGCATCGTGAATAGGTTTTTGAGGTCCGCGAAGGCCGAGATGCTTCTAAAGAACGAGACGGAGATAAGATGTCCGTGTCGAAGATGCAAGCTGAAGAGCCTTAATGCGGACCCGGATTCCGGGCAGGTGGGGGACCACCTGCTCTTGCGTGGTTTCATGGATGGCTATCGGTGGCAAGGTGATGAAGATGACTATGAAGTCGTCCATGGGGGCCGGGCAAGAAATGAGGAAGGGCAGCAAGACAACCACCGCGGCGAGGGCGGTCGAGAAGACGAAGAATCTCCAGGACATGATCACGACGGTGATGCTGTACACAGTCATCATGTAGAAGATGCCGGACATGATGATGAGGAAGATCAAGACGAAGGGCATGATCATGAAGATGAAGATGCCGGAGCAGACGACGATGGAGGCTGGGTGCAGGACCCTCATATTCAAGAGCTGCTTCTCAAGCAGACGGATAACGCAAGAGCTGCCGCCCGAGAGAAAGCCAAGCTGGATCAACTGGAGATAGACGCGGTTACTCCATTGTATGAAGGATGCAGGCCCGAGGATACCCGCCTGAAAGTAACGCTCATGGCTCTGGAGATGAAGGTAAAACACAAAATGACCGACGCATGCTTCGACGAGAACATGTCATTCTGGCACGAACGTCTTCCCAAGGGGAACAAGTGCCCGACCAGTTTCGAGGAGGCGAAGAAAAT